>JANHAO010001066.1:0-35258 GCA_026873985.1 Saraca asoca
ATCATTTATTACAAGCTACAGTTGTGTCATATCAGATAAATGGGTACAGGTGATGAAAAGACTCCTTTCAACTTGTAGACTCACGGAAGTAGGTTTAGGCCGACATGTAGCTGTAATTGCGTCAGGTAAGACGTCATGTTGTCCCAAGCGAGTTCTTTAAAGGTCTGGGGTAGTCGTGAGGGTCGCGAATACAACGGTCGCAGGGCCGATCTTTGAACCTTCTACCTGCCGAGTCGCACTGTCACCGAGGGATAGGCGCTCGTGGCTCTCATTGTCGTTTACGATGCGGTACCTTGAGGTTTCCTCTCGAGGATTCATCGTTGCCCCCCGCGGACTCGTCCCCGCGGGGTCGTATTTTTCAGTATATAACAGATGGTGATGCAAGTTTTTTGTTAGCTATATGCTCGACCTCAGCAGGCTTCTTACTGGGTGAGACACTACGGACTGTCTTTGCTTCGTAAGGTCAAACTCGAACAGGTTGCGAGCTTGAGCTATCGACGAGCTAAGACTTGTTGCTGGCAAGTTGGAGGCTATTGCTCAACGAGCTGGTTGCATAGCGACCTCACAATCATGCGAGCTAGGCTTCTTTGCTAGACATTTGCCGGCCCATCTCGCGATGTCAGATTTTACCCATAACATTAGCTCCCCAACTCTTAGTTCGCTTCGTGAACTGGGAGTTGTAACCTACTAACACGGTCTTCTTTCATGAATATTATGTAGTCAAAGTCTTTGGTCAGCTTGTCTTTTCATCTGACTCAGGCTATGCCTTCTGCTATACGTGTCTTATTGCCATGGATGAGTCTGTCTCGATTTTGTTTGAAACATTTAATGAAAGTGGTTGGGGGTTAATTTCTGGACTCTTTGGTGAGAGCAAGCTGTTCTTTATTTAAGACAGTGGAAGCCTCCCTTCCTTCAATCAATGAGTGGACTGATGAGAGTTTTAGATAAGCCCCCTAAGCCTTTGGAAGTCTGTTTTCCTAGTGAAATGTGCATGGTCTGCTGCATAGGAAGCCTTTTCAAGCAGTTCTCCTTCTCTGATCATGAGGGAAGATCTTTCATAGATCTTGGATTATTTCTCATGGTGATGCCATGGGGTTAAACCTTTCCAGCTGCTCCAACTTGTTTTCCCTGAATCTGTTGTACTAGGTAGAAAGCTAGAAAATAGTTCTGAACAAAGGAGGGCAGCAAGGGAAAGAATTGAAGAGCAAGTGTGCTTGTTGGCCCTTCTACTAATCAGTGCTCTTCTCCGGAGTGTCAATTTTTCTTCCAAAGTGTAGTGGCCGTAAGCTTCTTTCAATTTGTATTTTGTATCATGCTATGTAACTTTACCTTGTTGAGGCTTTTTAATGAAAGAATTGTCCTTTTCCAATCCCTTGCATATTGATTTGAATATTCCACACATTACAGACGAAAGCATTAGTTCGTGTAAATCATAGTAAAACAAAATGTTTAGATAACCAATTGGTTGTACTAGTTAATAGATTTGAGAATTAAAATGATTCAGTGATGAATAATGTAAAAAGTGGATTGTTTGAAGGTTGCGAGCATTAGGTCGCACGAGAGCTATGAGCATCAAGTTACATTAATATTGGAATGAGCTCCAACGGCCTTAGCTCGAAAGCTGACAATAATATTAGCTCGAAAGTTGGCAATAATACTGGAATGAGCTCCAACAGCCTAAGCTCGAAAGTTGGCAATAATATTCGAATGAGCTCTAGCGGCCTCAGCTTGAAAGCTAGCAATAATACTGGATTGAGCTCTAGTGGCCTCAGCTTGAAAGCTGGCAATAATACTGGAATGAGCTCCAGCAACCTCAACTTGAAAGCTGGCAAATTGTGCGAGGTCACGTGAAGGCCACGCCTATGCAATGTATAAGTGCTGTAGGTCGCATGAAAGCTGTACCTTGGCAAAGCATAAACCCAGGTCGCATGAAAGCTATGCCCTGGTAAAGTATGAGCCCAGGTCATATGAAAGTTGTGCCCTAGCAAAGTATGAGCCCAGGTCGCAAGAAAACTGTGCCCTGAGAAGTTACGTTTTATGACAAGTGACTGATTTGCTAGATTTGAGGATAACTTGTTTTTTGCCGTAACACTTTACAAAGAGTTCATTCAAAAACCAACAAAGGAATTTGAAATGCATACATAAATCCTTAACATCCATTTTAACATTAATATATAATTCTCACTGTAGCAGCCTCTTCTCGCCTAGGGTCCTGCTGGAAGGGCTCATGTCGTTGCCCTGGTGGTTGCACTACATAGCTTTGCAAACGACCCCTCTTGATGAGGTCCTCGATAGCTTCCCTGAGTTCCTAACAATTTGAAGTGCCATGTCCAACTTCATTGTGATAAGTGCAAAATTCTTGCTTGTTTCTCTGCCTATAAGGAGTCTTTATAGGGATAGGCTTCCTGAAGTCTTCTCTTTTCCTCTCCGTTACAAATATTCTGTCTTGGGTGTTCGATAGGATGCTATAATGCTCATAACGAGCTGGAGACTGAGGCTGCTTGCTCTTGGGCTTGCTAGACTTCTTCGCAGTCTGCACGCCAGAGTGGTCACCTTGATCCACATTACCCCTCTTCTTGTTATGGGGGAAACCATCTTTCTCGTCCTATTGGTCAAGCTTTCCTAAACTAAGGTTTCTTCCCATTTGATCTGCTTGGTAGCTCGTTCATAAAACTTGGTTAGATCTTTCATCGTGGACTTATATAGGCTTTTGTATAACTTTTCATCCTTACGGAGTCCCGCAGAGATCGTTGCCAGGATGGTTTTTTCAGATGGATTCTCCATCGAGTTGGCTTCAAGTCTAAACCTAGCAATGTAATCCTTTAGTGACTCCTGCTTACATTGAAAGATCATAATAAGGTGACAGGGGGCACGAGTTGCCTCTTCAATACTCAGTACTGATTGATGAACTTTTGTTGACACTCTTCCCAACTGTTTATCTAGCGAGCTAGAAGGCTTCTAAACCAGGCCCGAGGTATACTTTCTAATGTAGTTGAGAAAACTCGACATTTAACCAGAAGGTCAATTGTCTATAAGTCCATCTGAACGTTGAATGCATCTAGATGGTCGTAGGAGTCAGTGTCCCCATTATACAGAAGAATCACTAGGACTTTGAGCTTTAGAGGGAGGGACTCAGTTTTGATCTCTTTGGAGAATGGTGACCTGTCCTCAAAGCGAGCTCGATCTCATTCGGAGCTCGAAGACATTCTTCTAATTGGCTCATTTTTTGATTCAACTTTTCTAGTAGCAAATCCTTCACCCCATATTGCCATATAGAAGATTGCTAATCCTTTTGACTTTCCTGGTCATGAGAGTGATGACCCGAAGTGTGCTGTTGCGAGCTGTAACTTGAAGACTGATTGGCTTTACTCGTAAATCTAGCACGCTACTACTGGGGAATATTTCCATATGTAGCGACTTCGTTCTGCCTTTGCAAACCTTGACCTTGTGCTTGTGCTAGTGCGGTGACTACTTTAGTTAGTTCTCCCATCATGTTCTCCAACCTGTCCTGGGGTTGAAATCAGGTTTGCATTTTGTTGGTCTCAAAGATAGCTGTAACAGGTTGGTGGCAAGTCAGGGGGCAAACCATTAGCATCTTGAGCAGTGGAAGAATTTGTTGTATGACCTTCAAGCTGGTTGACGACAACATCTAATTTCCTGACGGCCTTTCTTCTAGCCATTACAACTGTACAAAAAATCAAACCGGTGCATAAAAAACAACCAGAAAATGGATAGGTCCCACAGTGCATGCCAAAATGTTGACAGTGAATTTCGGTTCTGCCTAATCCAGCCAACTTGGGAGGGTTCTTTCAGGACCTAAGCTATTATCTGATTGTTTTGACAGTAAGAAGATACAAAATGGTCGGAGGAAGAAGAAGGAGAGTGCAAAACGTAGAGATTTAATGTGGTTCGACCAAAACTGGATGGCATCGGTCCCTACGTCCATGGTAGCGTTTTATTTATCTGAAGGTGATTTTACAGAGTTTTGATATAGTATTTTTTGGCTCTACCTTCGTAGAGGGCTCCTTCCTCTTATTTATAGAGCAGAGAAGGTTACAATGATAAATTTACAAGTTGTATTTCTGTTACATCAAATAATAACTTTACAAGATAATCTAAAATACAACAAATGGGCTTCTGCAAACTACTGGTTGATTTGTGTGAAATGCTTTCTGCGGGTGGGACCCTTGGACTACATCTTGTAGGATGGCGGTGCAAGTTATCTGTTGGTTGTATGCTCGACCTCAACAGGCTTCTAGCTGGGTGAGACACTGCTGGCTATCTCTACTTCATGAGGTCGAACTCGAACGGATCACAAGCTTGAGCTATTGACGAGCTAAGGCTTGTTGCTGGCGAGCTGAAGGTTGTTGCTCAGCGAACTGGTTGTGTAGCGACTTCATAGTCATGCGAGCTAGGCTTCTTTACTGGACTTTTGTCAACCCATCTCGCGATGCCAGATTTTATCCATAACAATTATTGATTATGATCTAAATAATTAAAATTAAATTTAATAAAAATATTATTTTACTTAAAAAATTAAATAAATCTAACATAATAAAAATTGTATATCTAATTCATGTAAGTATATTCATTGTCCCATTATTTTAAATTTCTGGATCTGCTCCGTTGACAGCCCTCCTAAGACATTATATTATGCAAGCAATGCTATCGCAAAATTAAAATGGAAAGGAAGGCAGAAATTGTTCATATAATGAGTTAGAGAATCATAACAATGGAAAATGTAAGTAACAAGTGTGTGTTTGGTTTGTACGTTTTATTTTATTTTATTTATCTGAGAATACTTCGAAGGAATGCAATATTCCTATATTTAGTTTCAATTTTAGTTAGGAATAGTTGTTCTCATACATTCCCCAAACTAATATTTATGGGAGGAGTTGAAGTTGCTGACCGAGGTATATATCATTTTATCTAGCATATAATATAGAAATCTTTTAATCACGTAAAAATATTATTTATTTTTTATTTTATTAATCTCTCATTATTATTATTATGATTATTATTATTATTATTACAAATCATTTGTGACATTTTTGACAATCAGTCACATTTTAAGCAAATTTTCAAACAACATTGTGGGTGAATATTTTTGAAAAATTAATAAGATTCTTAAAAATAAGCAAATTAAACCAAATGTAGCAAAAGTAAACCAAATGCAATAGTGCAATATATGTGGAAAACCTCATTCTCAAAAATCATATTTTCAGAAATATTTGGATTTCTGAAAATATGAAATTTGGCAAATCAAACGTGATCTGAAAGGAATCTTAAAACTACTTGATTTGCAAGGAAGAACCTATATACTACTTTGAAGTGCCATCCTAATTATCTTAATATATATAATTATTCATAAAAGAGATCGATGGAAAAGCCCATAAGTTGGTTCAACAAATATATAGAAAAAACAGCACATTAATTCTCGGCCCTTATGCATTTGATTAAAACCTAGCAAGGGCTCTAAGGCTGCCGCCAATATTAAATTAAGGATACTCTTGTACATGATTCAAGTGCATATCACGTGGCTCTCAAAAGGATGTATCCATCCATGCCCACGTGAGGGATTGCTTCATAGAAGATGGACTCTCTCAAGTATAAGATGTATTAAAAAGGATGTATTCGATCTTTGCAACTTTTCGTTAGTAATATTGCGTCTCTGGATAGAAAGTGAAAATATAAATTTATAAGAAAGGTAAATAAAAAGATCTTTTTTATATTAAAACAGTGAATTTAAAAAAATTATTAATGTTAAAATAGAAAATTATATATTTATTTATTTGAAATTGAAGAAAATTGATAAATAAAAAATTAAGAAGAATTAAATCCCTCTTGTGATACTTTTTTTTAAGTAAAAGCAAAAAATTATTTAACATATATGTGTAATTTAAAACATTAATTTTTTTTTTAAATAACATCAATGTCATTATATTACACATTGTGCCTCCCGTGACATTAATTCTAAAAGAATTTCTTTCCCTCAAAAGCGCATGTTTGATTATTAATTGTCTTTATATTGCCTTCTTAAGTACTAAGCAATATGTGCTTCATAGTCAAAATATTTATTTGGCGGTGTAAAGTAGACGAAATATCCGATACTTTTGTGGAAAGTTTGTCCTTTGAGGATGGTGAAGTGTCATTATCTAATTCATGTTCAATTGCTCAACAATGCTCCATAATGTAGGTTGACTCCACTAATTATAATTACATTTTCAATGTGATGAAGGCAGACTAATTAAACATTCAAAACCAATATTTAGCAAATGAAAGGAGGTGCAAATTTTCTATGTTCTCAATCATAAGAAATTGGATTGTGTCTGTTGATGCATTAGAGATTAGCAAATAAAACTTACTATGAATAAAATCACTTTTGAGGCTCTCAATTTTGGAAATTATGGTCTATAAGAGAAGGAAAATAAGGATACATTCAATCCAATTTAGCTTAAATGTAAGAGATGTAGTAAAGAATTGAGGAACATATGTATTTGAAAGTATTTGCCTATGAAGCTTTGGGTTTTTGCACTAAGAAAATATGTAAAATGAGTATTTATAGCTAATGAAAACACACAATGAAAAACAAGCCATTATGTGTAAAATTGAACATGTGATTATGATCGTGAACTCAAAATTTGAATTCCAAGTACAATCACAAGATTCAAATTTGAAGGCTTTGACACGAATCACCAAAATGCAGTGTAAAATGTGAATCTACTTAGCTAAAGTTGTAAACCTTCGATAAGTCCAAGAATACATGCTATTAGAATTGTGATTAGAATCACGAAACAGGGTTTTGAAAGATCAATTTGAATCATAGAAAATTAGTTCTAATCATAATTGGAATCATATGGTAGGAATGCTTGTCTTGTTCTCGTGAGCATAATTGCAAAAATAGTTAAAAAATGTCTAGTCGAATCGAAATGCCTAGAAAATGAAAATCAAACTTTTGCAAAACCATTTCAAACCATTTTACCATTGTGAACTTTATAAAAACAATCCAAAACCTCAATTTCAAGTTGAACAAATATGGTAAATCATTTAGCAATATGCTGGAATGTTTTTAGTATAATTTTTCAATTTTTTTTTGACTAAAACAAGAGGCAAACCTTCCAAAAACAACTTCCAAATTTAAGTTAATCTTTATAAGTCTAAACCTTTACAATATATACTAAGCAAGACCTAATCTACATCTTTAACTAGAAGTCTAAGGCCATCTACAAATAAACCATTAAAATTAAATTAATTTATCTCAACCAAAATTGTTTGTTGTCATCAAAATACAAATTTACTTAATTTAGAAAAGTTAGGGCTAAGGATAACAATCTCTCCCTTTTTAATGATGATAAACAATTTTGGGTTATTAAGGGATCAATCATACATTCAAAACCTAGAACATAATTCAACAAGAAAGATCAAGGCTCCCTCTCAAGTTAACAACCTCCCCCTCAAGATAACAACCTCCCCTTATGGGCAAGCAACACTTAAATCCCTAAAAATACACCATACTCCCCTTTTTGGCATATCAAAAAGAGTATAGAGTAGCATATAAATCCAACAGCCAAAGACATAGATATCATGAAAAATGATCAAGATCAAATTAAAATAAAAAAAAATCCAAAAGAATTATAATACAGTAGTAGCTATAAATAGTAATAACTAAGGAACTGGGCTAAAGGAACAATAAGAATATAATGAAACTAAGTTAAAAACTTGAAATGTCCGGAGCAACAGTATCTTGAATTTCATTGAGTTATCCTTTCATGGTGTTTAATTGACTATAAAAGTCATTCATTTTCACTTCAGTGGAGTCTAACTTTCATTTATTTGCCATTGTGGCTATTCTATTGATCCTAAAAATTGTGTTTGTCGGAGTTGGAGCTTGCTTAGGAGAGTCAAAGTCTCATTTTGGAAACTTACTAGACCATTGGAATTAGAACCCGAAGCACCACCAAATCTTTGGGATGCTGACCCATCTTGTCTTACCCACCCCCATTTATTAATCTGAGTTGCATTGATGTAGGGTCTTTTCATTCATTATAGTGGTGCTATCCACATTTTTAACCTCTTTTTCCAAAGACAAAGGAACATGAAAATGTGAAAAGACTTCAGTTAGTACCATTCCATAGGGTAGGAAACTTTGATTCGATTTTGTGAAGAAAGTGCCCATGTAAGAAAGGATAAGGTATAGGATATTGATTTCCAACCTTTTCTTTATTACCCACATCAGAAAGATTTCATCTCGAACTATATTGGTGGAGTTGGTGTGGCGAGGTAGGATTGTCTACACAATTGTATAATGAAGGAGACAATCCTCCACAGACAATCTAGTGATCATTAGTTTACCAGTGGTGACAACTAGAGTAGAGTTGGGAAAGAACATTTTGATAGCTTCTTCTTTTTAGTACTTTTCTACGTGTTTGCTTGTAATAAACTTAGACCCTTCTTCCATTCCAAACAAATTGCATATATCTATATATCCAAATTTACAGCCTTTCTTATCACAGATACAGATAATTTTCCATTTGCTACTTCTAGGTTAGCATAAAACATCTTTACTAGTCTAGGGTAACATACACCACTATAGCTAACAAAATTTAGCAACTTATACTTCTTTAGTAAGTCATGTAATTCTAGGTGACTCTCTTTAAGAAATTTTTTATCCCAACACTTAACATGAGATACAATTTTTTTTTTTTGGTAGTTGACATACCTCTTATAAGATTCTAAAATTGGAAAGAACTTCTAAATTTGGAAAGAACTTCTACTCCTCAATAGTGATATCAGTATAATATGCCCTTTTATCACTAAGGACCTTCTTTCTCTTCGTCGAACTGAAAGTGAAATGGCCAGTCATGATGATTTGTGAAAAAAGAGAGAGAAAGGTGATTTAGGAAAATTTGGGATTTTTTGGATTTTGGATAAATTGAAGATTGTAATCAGTTAGAATTGAATGAAACAAGTAGTAAAGTGTCTTGAAAAAGAGAAATTTGAGTTTAATCAGTTAGATTTCTTGAAAATTTAGAGAGAAAGTGGTAGGGTTTGAGAGAGAGGTGTTAGAGTTTGAGAGAAAAATGTGAAACTAATTTGAAAATTGCATGCAGGAGTTATATACTCAAATCACGAGCCCAAAAATGCATGAGCAATTTTAATCGCGAGCATGATTGTGAATGCATGATTGAAAAAGTTTGTCACCAATTCAGTTCATGATTAGAATTGTGAAGCCAGAGATAACTAAATGATTCGAATAGTGAAGCCAGCTAATTAACCCAAAAGTATGCAGAAATGGACGATTTGAATCAAAAAGTGAACTAGAGACCTTAGTTTGAATCGAAATACACCAGAACTTACCAAAACTCCAAATTTTCAACACTTTCTTAAAAACACATGAACAAAGATCTTTTCAACCACATAATCGATTGAACATTATGAAGAGTTAGCAAAGAAAAACAAAAACAAGCAAAAAGATTAGGGGGACTTTTGATGCCTAAATTAGTGTCGATTCAAAAGAATTACCTAAAAAAAAAATCAAAATGGAAAATTCAATAGAAATTACTTAGGAACCAAAAGAAATGAAAATAATTAAAATTAAGTGAGCTTATTTTCCAAATGATTCAACATGCTCAATTCTATTCTAATAAACACAAATTAATTTTCGTTTAGAGGTTTTGTAAAAATGCTAGCAAGTTGAAAATTAGTTTGTAAAAATTTAAGGGCAATGTCTCCCCTTTGAATATGATTTGTAATGAAATGGTGCCTTATCTCAGTATGCTTGGTTCTTAAGTCTATGATAGGATTTTTGGTGAGGTTAATGGTGCTGGTGTTATCATATTTAATTAGAATTTTCTCAAAATTCAAATCATAATCTGATAATTATTATCTCACCCAAAGGACTTGAGTGTAACAACTATCGATGGTTATATATTTTGTTTCATCAGTGGATAACACTTCTTATTGTGCCATGAGACTAGATAGTGGCCAAGAAATTGACACACCCCAATAGTACTCTTCTGATCTATTCTACTTCCAACGAAATTGGCATCAGAATAACATACCAAGCAGCTGAAGTTTTCTTTAGGATACCAGAAACCTATATCAGGTGTGCCTATAAGGTATCTAAGGATTCTTTTAATAGCAATTAAGTGTGACTCCTAAGGATTAGATTGGAACCTTGCATATATACATACATTAAATATAATATTAGGTCTACTTGTTGTATGATAAAATAAACTACCTATCATACATCTATGCATAGTGACATCAATTTTTTTACCTCTTTCATCAAGATCAAGTTTTAAGAAGGAAATCATAGAAGTACTAAAAGATTTAGAAGATACTTTGTCAAATCTTTTCAATAACTCCTTTGTATATTTAGTTTGACTAATGAATATTCCATCCGTTGATTGCTTGATTTGAAGACCAAAGAGGTAGTTGAGCTCACCCATAATTGATATCTCAAATTTACCTTGCATAATCTTAGCAAATTCTTTGCACAAGGTTTCATTAGTAGCATTAAAAATAATGTTATCAATATATATTTGCACTATTCATTTCCTTTATATTTTATTAATAGTATGATATTAACTTTGCCTCTTGAAAAGCCATTTTCTAAAATTTTTTTTTCTTAGCCACTCATACCAAGCTCTAAGAGCTTGTTTAAGACCATAAAGAGCCTTTTTAAGCTTATACACATGATTTGGATATGGGTGATTTTCAAAACCAAGGGGTTGTTCAACATAAACTCTTCCATGATCAAATCATTCAAGAAAACACTTTTAACATCCATTTGATATAGTCTGAAACTCTTAATGTAAGCATAAGGTAATAACATCCTCATAGCCTCTAATCTTGCCATTGGCACATAAATTCCATTAAATCAATGTTTTCCTCTTGGTTATAGCCTTTAGTAACTAATCAGGCTTTGTTTCTAACTATAACATCATTTTTATCAAGTTTGTTCCTAAAAATTCATTTTGTTCCTACAATAGTGTGATTAATTAATCTTGGCATAAGATCCCAAACTTGGTTTCTTTTAAATTGATTTATTTCCTCTTGCATTGTCAAGAACCAATGCTTATCACTTATAGCATCATCAACGGATTTAGGTTCAAACTAAGATAAGAAAGCTAAATGATCACAAATTTTCCTTAATGAATTGCAAGTTACCTTTTGTGATGAATCTCCAATCATTTGCTCCTTCGGATGGCCTTTCATGATTTTTCAAGCCTTTTATGGGTGGCTAGGTAGCACATCATCCAAAGTAATCATAGGAGTAACTCTATCATCTTCCTTATCTTCCTTGTCTCCTCCTTCCTTAACTCTTTCTTGAAGATTATTTGAATCTTTTTGAGGAAGCCAAGAGTTCACTTCCTCATCATATTTTTGTGAACACTTGAAGTAGATTTATCAAATACAACATGGATGGAGTCCTCTATTAGTAAGGCTCTCTTATTATACACTCAAAAAGCTTCACTTGTAGAAGAATGCCCAATAAATAATGCTTCATCAGATTTAACATCAAAACTACCTAGGTTGTCTTTGCCATTATTATGCATAAAACATTTGCAACCAAAAACATATAAATGTGACATATTAGGCTTTCTTCCAAAATACAATTCATAGGGGGATTTCTTAATAATTGGCCTTATCAAGTCATGATTCATAACATAACATGTACTATTAATTGCATCCGCCCAAAATGACTTTAGAAGAATATGTCATTAAGCATGGTCCTAGCCATTTCTTCTTGGCATATATTTTTCCTCTCAACAACTCCATTTTGTTGAGGGGTTCTAGGTGCAAAGAAGTTGTGACCTATCCCATTCTCAATGCAATAACAAGTAAACTTATGGTTGTCAAACTATACACTATGATCACTTCTTATACTAACTATTATTGATCCTTTCTTATTTTGGATAGACTTAGCAAGCTTCCTAAAAATTTGAAAAGTATCACTCTTTTGAGAAAGAAATAATGTCCATGTGAATCTTGAAAAGTCATTAACAATCACAAGCATATAATAATTGCCACCATGACTTCTAACTCTTAAAGGACCAATCAAGTGCAAGTGAAGTAGTTGATGTGGTCTTGATGTAGAAAAATAGTTTTTAGGTTTAGAAGATATTTTACTTGTTAGCCATTTTGACATGCATCACAATTCATGTCTTTACTGAATTTAATCTTAGGCGAACTTATAACTAGATAATTTTTGAATCAAATCCATACTAGCATGTACAAGTCTTTTATGCCAAATCCATGAATTATCATTCAAGCTAACCAAACATTTTGAATCTATAGTTGGCTTATTATCAATATCAATCATATATATCATTGAACCTTTTGCCAAGTAGCTTAATTTGTTTGTCATTTATATTCTTAACTATGCAACATGTGGAGTCAAAGGTGACTTTATTTTCCTTGTTACAGAATTGACTAATGCTAAGTAAATTATGCTTGAATCCTTTGACCAATAAAGCATTTTCTATGCAAGAATTATGATTTTTACCTACTTTTTCTTTACCTATAACCTTTCCTTTAGTATTATCCCCAAATGTGATGTGTCCACCATTAATAGGAGAAAGTGAGAAAAACTTAGACTTGTCACCAGTCATGTGTTGGGAGCATCCGTTATCAAGAAATCACATGTTACTCCAAGATCTCCTACACACCTACACAAGAGAAATCATCAGTACCCAAGCATTCTTAGGTCCACCAAGATTAGTAGCTTTGAAGGAGGAAGCTTTAGGAACCCAAATCAAAATTTCACCAACACTTGGAATATAAGCATTCCTCTTATGGACACAAGAATAAATGCTATAGCCTTTTTATCTACAATAGTGACATGTTATGTATGGTTGATTTCCCATGATTTTTCTAACAAAGAGGTTTTATAAAAAGATTTTGGCACACTTGGTACATAACCCTGACTCTCCTTGTTAAAACCACATCTTTGGCTTCCAAGAAATGTATCAAGTGATTTCTTGTCATTTGTGAACTTTTCCAAAGTTTTGTTTAAATCATCAATTTTGATTTTAAGAGTGTCACAAACAGCACACACTTGGGATGATAGCTTAAGGCTTTCATTTTCTTTCTTTAAATCATCATTTTCATTTTATAAATCCTCAATGTTAATTTCAAAGAAGTAATAATCTTCTTAGAAAGACTAACATTTTTCTTTGCCTTAAGCAAATTGTCATAGTACTCATTATATAACTCATCAAAATCATCATTAGAGTGAATTGGGTTTTTGTTGTATATCTCTAAGTCATTGTCTCCCATTGTTATAAGGCAAAGCAAGGCTTTTTCATCTTTGTCATCCTTATAAGCTGAATCATCATCCTGATCTCCCCAAGTGGCAAGATGAGCTTTCTTGACAGGCTGCTTATTCTTCTTCTTTTCATTTTCCAAGAGCCTTTTAAGATTGATAGGATAGTCCAGTTTAACATGACCTAACTTTTTGCATTTAAAACATGTAGGAGTGAAGGAATTACTTTGCTCTCTTTTGTTACCATTCCTTCTAAGGGGGGGACCTTTCTTTCAACCACTAGACTTATAAGCCTTCTATATTTCTTAATTAGAAAGGCCATATCATCATCTTTATTGAGGTCCTCCAAGAACATCATCATCTTCTTCAAAAGTTGTAGCAACTTTTAATGCCAAAATTTTTTCCTTCTGTCATCATCATTATTGGAGTATCTTTTTAGCTCCATCTCATGCTTATTCAAGTTCCTAAATAGTTTTTGAACAGATGGCATATCCATTTTCATAGATTCATTGATTGCAGTAATTTTGGGCTATCATTCGATGGTTAGGGATTGTGGAACCTTGTGCACTAAGTCAGTATTTTCAAATTTCCTATCAAGAATATTCAAGTGGTTAATAATAGCAATAAATCTTTAAACCATGTCCTTTATAGATTCACTATCATTCATTTTAAATAGTTCAAATTATGAAACTAAAGTATGGACATTTAAAGCTTTCACTTAGGTAGTGCCAACGTGAGCCACTTTGAGAGCATCCTACATTTCCTTAGCAGTAAGATAGTTTGATACCTTCTCATACTCACTTAGCTTAAGGGAGTTGGATATAATCCATTTAACCTTAGAAGTAAGAAGATGTTTCTTTTTCTCATCTTCATTCCATTTGCTTCTTGGTTACAAAATGGTTATATTATTTTTAATCTTGGTTGGAAGATTGTATTCACCTTTCATAATTTCACAATTGCCTATATCAGTAGTTTTAATAAAATCCCTCATTTTTTGTTTCCAATAAGTGTAGTGTTGACCATTGAATCTAAGGGGTTTATTCAATGGAGGACACTCTGGTAGAATACTAAAACCATTGGAATCCATAGGATCCTTGTAAGGTAGTTACACCTAATACTAAAAGCCAAACTTTGATACCAATTGTGACATGGATTCCACCAAGAGGGGGTGAATTGGTTTAGGATTTTGCAATTTTAAAGAAATTTTCCTTAAACCTCTTTTGAATTTTAGCAAAAACAATAAATTCACTTGGAAACAAGAAATGTCTAGTTACAAAGAAATTAGAAATACTAGCAAATACAATATCCACTATCCAACAAGATTATGAACAATAATTGAGCTAAACAAGTATAGTGCAGAAAGTAAAGGAGTAATGATAGAGAGATTCAAATGCTAATATATAGTGGTTCGATGAATACAATTTATACATAACTTATATTCCGTTATACTTGGTTTTTTGTCATGTTTATGTGCATAATTGGACACTTGGGATTGGTTTTGTGTTTTGCTAAGTTTTTGTGCTCAATTGAATTGATTTAGTAAATTTACACTATTTTAGGATTTTGGGCATATCTGGACCTTAATTTTGGGTGATTTTTGTGTCATCAGACAACTAATGATAGAGCTACATTTCATTTGTAGATTGTCATGTCCAAAAAGGCCTCCTTCCATCCTTACACCACAACCCAACTCAAAGGTAGTGCACTAAACTTATAAATAGCTAACAGAGCCTTTAGTGTAGGATCTTTTACGTTACTTTTGTATTATCTCTGCATTTTGGAGGAGAGAAGCTTTGCTAGGGCAAGACTCCACCTGTGTAATTAGGTTTATTATTTCCCATCTTCTTTGTATTTTATTTTACTCTTGATGTATAGCTAAATTCTACTTCAATCCAAGGGAAATTTTGCTCCTATTCTTATATGATTGTGAAACTTGTTTTGCTTATTTAGTTACTTCCAATTTAATTATTTTGATTCTCTATTCTTACTACTTATAATTGCTATAGGTGGTTGATTGAAATGGCTAAATTGATCAATTATTCATATTGGTTTTATGCTAAATAAATTCTCATAGATAAATCCAATTGTTTCTGGCTATTTAGCTGTGAAATAGCAATAGGTTGTTGATAAGCAACTGGGGCAATTCAATATTCCTAAGCAATCAAGGATAGTTAATTGGATTGCTGATGGGATAATTCAATTAACTAGACTTAGTGATTTCAATGCTTAATGCTATTGACAAGTTGGGTGAAGTGTTGAGTTTCAATTGACCTAACAATAAGTGTCAATTAAATGTTGGGCTTAGTTGATTGTCTTAGGGTGAAATTAACAAGGATTAACTAGGTGCAGGGCTTAATTAATAGCTTAGCTAAGTGACCAAAGTGGAAATAAAATAAAAGTGTCAAACATAAATCATTGAATTCACAGCAAGAGCCTTTTGGGTTGAGCCTTTCTCTATTAAATCTTCCCTTAATTGTGATTCTATTTTTCATGCCTTTGAAGTGTTTGTTTTAAATTCTCATTGGTAATTAGCTATCCTACTCCCTATCTTTTGGCTAAGAACACATTAAAGATATTCACTAATCTCTATGAAAATGACCTAACTAGCCCTAGCTGTTAGTTTTGGGAGTTCAGTACTTTGTTTGTTGATTTTAGTAGCCGTCAAATTTTGGGTCATTGCTGAGGATTGGCTGGTTTTTTATGTGTTTTTAGTCATTTATAGTAGGAAATTAACATTAGTATTAGGCTTTAAATTCAGCCATTTTTTCGATTGTTTTGCCAAATTTCCCTTGTTTTTCAAGCTTTTCCAGTTAGATCAGATGGCAAAATTCATTGCAAAATTAGGACTTCAAATCTAATAGGTCATCATTTTTAGGTCTTTTGAGCAAGACTCACTATATTGTGGTGAGCCCCTATCATTTTTATGATTTTTCAATTTTCTAATATTTTTTGAATTATTTTCCTATTTTCATTTCAATTTTTTTTTTCATTTTTGATTACTTGTCAAGCTTTTTTATGCATGACTCATTCCTTTCATATTCCTAAAGTAATATTTGATCTAGAGATTGAGAGAAATTTTCAAAAATTGAGAAGAGTGAGTAGGCAACAATCTGGCTTGATTCAAGAGCCTTTATTAGCATCACACTTAGTACTTTCTTATTTTAGTTCAGGTTGTGTAAGAGACTTATTTTCTACAAATTCCTTTCCCTATTCAAGTATGCAGAATATGACATTTCTTCAAAGAACCTTGAAGGATCTAGCTGCCCCTGACCTCAACTAGCAGCCCTTGTGCATCAACTACCCTAAATTTAGGGTTGCATTGGAACTAAAGTCTGGCCTCATCCATTACTGCCTAAATTTAATAGAGTGGCTGGGGAAGATCCTAACAAACATTTGAAGGAGTTCCATATAGTTTTCTCAACCATAAAGCCTGAAGGAATCTTAAAAGAGCAGATCAAGTTAATAGCCTTGCCTTTCTCCTTAGTTAATTTAGGTAAAGATTGGCTATACTATTTACCTCCTAGCTCCATTAGCATATTGCAGCTGCCAATATTAGGGAGGAGATCTGTAGCATTAGGCAACAATATAGAGAAACCCTATATGAGTATTGGGAGAGATTCAAAAGGCTGTGTGCAAACTTTCCCTATCATTAGATCAATGACCAGCTTCTCATTCAGTGCTTCTATGAAGGCTTCCTCCCTATGGATAGAAGCATAATTGATGTTGCAAGTGGAGGAGCACTAGTAGATAAGACCCCTAATGCTACAAGGATGCTAATATCCAATATGGCAATAAATTCATAGCAATTCAATAGTAGACCAGATTACACCATAAAGAGGGTGAATGAGGTCTACACATCTAACTTGGAGAAGCAAATGACAAACCTCACTCACATGGTTTAATAGGTCTTCGGATAGAAATAAGAGGCATAACTATATGGCATCTACTCAGCTCTTAGACATAGCATTGATGCATTTCCAACCTTTTCCTAAGAGACTGATCCCTTCTAATAAGTCTAGGCCATGGGGAGATTTCCTAAAAATAATAAAAGATTCCCAAGCCAAACCTAGTAGCCATATAACCCTTGCTCTGATGCATATAACCCTTATTGGAGAGATCACCATAACTTAAGATATGGCAATCAAGATGGATAGTAGACCTCCTATCAGTAACCTTCATATCAGGCGCAATAGCCAAGCCATAATAGACCTATACAACAATAGTAGAACCAAGACTCAGTTTCAAATCAAGCTTTAATAGACTTAAATGAAGAATATGATGCAATGGAACTTGCAATTCTAGTAAGAAATGAGAGGAGAGATTTAGGAGATTAAGTAGCACATTACACTCTCAATACCAGAATGTAGATGGTGGAAGCCAGGATAACAAACCTAGAAATCATGTTGTAAATAGACTGCCTTCCCAAACAATCATGAATCCTAAGGAAAATGCATATACCATAATGTTGAGGAATGGTAAAGAAGTAGCAACCAAACAAATAGTTGCAAGCTAGAAGATGTAAGGATTTCTAAATAAGCAAGCAATTCCCAATCACTTTGTCCACCTCTACCCTTCCCATGTAGATTAGCCAAGTCGTAAAATAAGGACTAAGACACAAGCATCTTGGAGACTTTCAGAAAAGTTGAAGTGAATATTCCCTACTAGATGTGATCAACCAACTCCGATACATGCCAAGTTCTTGAAGAAGCTGTGTGCCACTAGGAGGAAACTAAAAGGTAACAAAAGAATTAGCATAAGGGAAACTGTTTCTGCTGTCATTTAGAGAAAAATACCCTAGAAATGCAAGGATCTAGGTACCTTTACCATTCCATATATTATTAGTGAGACTAGATTTGAACATGCTATGCTAGATTTAGGTGTATCCATTAATATCATCCCTTTTTCCATTTATGCATCTCTGAATTTAAAACCATTAAAAGAAACTGATGTCATAATTCAACTAGTAAACAAGTTTAATACCTATCCTGAGGGAGTTATTAAGGATGTTTTGGTTAGGGTGAATGACTTCATTTTTCTAGTAGATTTTTACATTCTAAACATGGTTGATGATCCCTCAACTAGAAACTCATTGCCCATTATTTTAGGGAGATTTTTTCTAAAAATTGCAAGAACTAAAATAGATGTATGGGTAGACACACTAGCCATGAGATTTGATGGTGACATTTTAAAATTTAACATCTTTGATTCCATGAAATACCATGATGTTGATAATAATTGTACCCTATTTACACTTAATATGTCTGATCCCTTAGTGTAGGATGCATTTGACTTGACCAGCCTTGCTGAATTAGAAATAGAATTTATAGAATTTGTAGAAATTATAGTAGTTACTAAAGCCATAAAACTTGCAGAGTTGTAGTTACAAAAAAAAAAACCAAAATTGGTAAAGTTATAGGCCTTTCATCCTCTTTCACCCAAGTTGCTGCCTTCAGTGATTCAAGCATTGGTTTAAGAATTGAAACCATTAGTAGACCACTTGAAGTATGCATACTTGGGAGAGGGAGTAGACCTTCTACTCATTATTGCCAATAACCTGACTATAAAACAAGAGAAGAAATTGCTTAGAATGCTCAAAGATCAAAAGTCAACAATAATATAGACCATAAAAGACATTGAAGGCATTAGCCTTTTTATGTACATACATAGAATTCTACTAGAGGAGTGTTCCAAACCAACTAGAGAGCCTTAAAGAAGATCAAACCCTCTCACGATGGATGTGGTGAAGAAAGAGATCTTAAAATTGTTAGATGCTGGAATCATTTACCTATTTCAGATAGAACATAGGTTAGCCCTATCCAAGTAGTGCCAAAGAAATTAAGAATTACAAAGGTGAAATTAGGATGATAAGCTTGTCCTAACCAGAATTCAGAATGATTAGCGTGTTTGCATTGACTACCATAAGTTGAATTCTTCAACAAGAAAAGACCACTACCCTTTACCCTTCATTGATTAAATGCTTTAGCGGCTAGCTAGAAAATCCCACTACTGCTTCTTGGATGGATAACCAAATACTTTTACATTGCTATTGCACTAGAAGATGAAGAAAAGACCACCTTCTCATGGATGATTTTTCTATTTATGGTGATTCATTTGATACATGCTTAGAGAACTTGACTCATATGCTTAAGTGTTGTATTTAGGCAAACCTTGTTTTGAATTTTCAAAAATGTCATTTTATGGTTGAATGAGGGATAATTTTAGGACATATGGTGTCAAGTCAAGGCATTGAGATTGACAAAGCAAAAGTTGATTTGATTTTGAGCTTACCTTACCCCACAAGTGTGTAAAAAATGTATTCCTTTCTTGGCCATGTAGGTTTTTATAGAAGATTTATCAAGGATTCTTCCAAGATAGCCTTGCCTTTGTCTAAGTTGTTGTAAAACGAGGTCCCATTTGATTTCATCCAAGCATGTAAGTAGGCCTTTGATAAGTTGAAAGTTGTATTGGTATCTACCCCTATCATTCAACCTTTAAATTAGGAAATGCCCTTTGAGACCATATGTGATGCAAGTAATTATGCCTTGGGAGCAATTTTAGGGTAGCGGGTTGGTAAGTAAGCTCATGTCATTCATCATACTCTTAGGACTCTTGATTTAGTCCATTGCAACTATTCTACAACAAAAAAAGAGCTTTTGGCTGTAGTGTTTGCATTAGAAAAATTTCACTCTTATTTGCTTAGATCTAAAATTGTTGTATTTTTCAAACATGGAATTTTAAAATATTTGCTCTCCACAAAAGGATGCAAAGCCAAGATTGATAAGATGGATCGTCTTGCTATAAGAGTTTGATATTCATATTAAGGATATGAAGGGAGTTGAAAACCTTGTAGTAGATCACTTAAGCAGGCTAATAAGAGAGGAAGATCCATTGCCTCTACATGATTCTTTCCCTAGTGAGAAACTTTTCAAGTTACAAGGTAATGTTCTTTGGTATGCTAATTTGGTAAATTATTTAGTTACTTAGACTTTACCTACTGATTTGAGCATAGCTAAGAAAGAGTAGCCAAAAATTGATGCGAAGCTTTTTATTTGGGATGATCCTTACTTGTGAAAATATTGTACTGATCAAATTATTAGGAGATGTGTGCTTGATTTTGAGTTTTAGCCTATTCTTTCCTTTTGCCATGTGCATGCATGTGGTGGACATTTTAGACCCCAAAGAACAGCTAAGAAAGTTTTAGATTATGGTTTTTATTGGCCTACCTTGTTTCATGATGCATATGTGTTTTGAAGGTGTTGTGAGCAATGTTAAAGAATGGATAGTTTAACCCATAGAAATGATATGTGGGGCATTAGTTTTATCTGACCATTCCCTTCATCTTATGGTTTCCTTTATATTTTGCTTGCTTTGGATTATGTTTCAAAGTGGTTGAAAGTAAAACCTACCGAGACTAATGATTCTAAGGTTGTTGTAGGTTTTGTCAAGTTCAACATTTTCAAGAGGTTTGGCATTCCTAAGGCTTGGGTGAGTGACCAAGGGTCCCATTTTTGCAATAGAATAATTAAGGCATTGTTGAGAAAATATAGAGTCTTCCATAAAATCTCTACACCTTATCGTCCTCAAATAAATGGATAAGCTGAAATATCCAATAGAGAAAGTCAAGTAGAAAAGATTGGAGCCTACGATTGGATGATGCATTATGGGCCTATAGAACAACATACAAGACACCCATTGGCATATCTCCTTACAAGCTGGTTTTTGACAAGGCATGTCACTTTCTTGTAAAGATTCAGCATAGAGCATTTTGGGTTATGAAGAGTTACAACATGGGGATGAATGAAGCTGGTTAGCAAAGGAAGCTGCAATTGCAAGAATTGAAGGAGATTTGACTAGAGTCTTATGAGAATTCATACATTTACAAAAAGAAGACCAAGGCATTTCATGATAGATGGATCACTAGGAAAGAATTCTTAGTTGGGTAGAAAGTTTTACTCTACAATTCAAGATTCTAATTGAGATCAAAAGTTTAGTAGCTGATAAGGTGTTTAAGGTCAATGGGTATAGACTCAAACTATTTTTTAAAAGCTTCTGAGAGAATAAAGGAGAGGAAGTAGAGCTAAGAGAGTTAATTTATGTTGATAAGGATTGAGAAAAGAACCAACGGACCATTGAGCTAATGACGTTAAATAAGTGTGATTCTTGGGAGCCAACTTAAGCATTTGCTCTCTTTTCGTACCTCTTTTATTTTATACGTCCATGATTTGTTGATGATCTTATACTTACATTGAGGATAATGAAAAAATTTAAAGTGGGGGAAGGATTTTTGGATTGTTTTGTTGTGCATTTTGTCTTTGTTTTGCTTTAATTATGTGAATTTTTTTTAAAAAAAATCTAGAAAAAAGAAAAAATCTATTTTTGTTCTTTTAGGTGTTTTTTCATTGATGATGAATTTGTTTAGGCCCTGAATAGGTTGCAATTGATTTTGATGGCTTTATAGCATGATTGAATAAATTGTTTTGATTCTTGAATTTGATTAGCTTTGTGATGGAATTTGAGATGTTTGTGGATTGATTTTGGTAGACATATAACTTGTAAAATTTTGAATGATTGTTGATTATTTTAATTAGGTTTCTTTTCTTTCTTATGTGTGATATTCTTTTATGAAATTGTTGCTCTAGAACTTGTTTTAATTTTTTTTTTAGATTACATTGGCATATACATACATAAATATGATTAAGGCATTCTTTGATTAAGCCACTTTTTCCCTTTTTAGCCTACCTTGCAATGTATCATAATTAAGCCCCTTTGAGCCTATTTGACATTTTTCTTGTTATGTGACCCATTAGAAAGCCAAGCTTTAAAGGTCTTTACCATTTCCTAACCTTAGGGATTAGTAGAGCATTTAATTCATTCGTGGAATAGGTTTTTGAACAAGTATGGGAGTGTACTAACTATATGGTGAAAAGCCAATTGTGAGTTTGAAGTCAAGAAAAGAGAAAGAAAGAAAAAAGAGCTCAATGCAAGTGAAGAAAAAGGAAAAAAAAAGAGAAGCAAAAGAAAGAAAAAATGAATTTGCAAAAAAAAAAAAGAGAGCTCAAAATAAAATAAAGTAAAAAGAAATAAAAGAAAATGAAAAAATGAAGAAAAGCAAAGAGAAAAATAGAAGTGATAAATGTGAAAATTAGTTATATGGATTCTGGTTTTAAATTGTTCCATAGCTTCATTGGATCTATGCCATAATGCTTTATTAGTCTCTTTGATTTTGCATTTCCATATCCATATCATTCTTTTCCTCCCCTTTTCTCTTGCCCACATTACAACCTTTGTGAAGTCCTTTTAATTTGTGTTATACATGTGATTTGAGTAGTATAGATTTGATGATAAGCAAGCTTATAGTAGTGCATTTTCATAGAATGAAATTGAGTGAAACATTTTCCCATTTTAAACATAAAAAGAGTTGCATGGAGAGCTTACCTTGTGAGATTCTACCAAGGTTGATTTACTTTCCTTTTAAATGAAATTGCTTTGCTAGTTGGATTTAGTTTTGAGTTGTCAAGAATGAGCTTCATAAGATGCTATGTCCCCTGAAATTTTGGTTGTTTCCTTACTTTTGGTTTTACATTCTCATCATTGTTGAAAAAAATTATAGAGTTTGAGTCTTTATTTTGAGTTTAGTATAGTTTTGTTTTGAAGTCTTGCCCAAGGATGTGCAAGAGCTAAGTGTGTGGGAATTTGATAATTGCAATTTATATATAATTTATATTCCTTATATATGGTCTTTTTTCATGTTTATATGCTTAATTGGACACTTGGGATTAGTTTTGTGGTTTGCTAAGTTTTTGTGCTAAATTGAATTTATTTGATAAATTTATATTATTTTGGATTTTAGGCAAATCTAGAGTTTTGAATCTCAATTTTAGGTAATTGTTATATCCTTGGAAAGCTAAGAGGAAGAGCTAAAAATGTCATAAAGAGCCCGAATCCTGATTCAGACATTTTCAAGGTGAAATAAAGCCTAGAAGTCAAAGCAAAGTGTAGTGTTGTGATCTATTTCCATCATAAGTGGATCTCCTAAAGTCATTTTGGTGCAAACTCAAGATAAGATAGCTAATATGGCTTGAGGGCAACCTACACCATTTTGATTTCATTACCTGGCTATGAACTTGAGTGATTGAATCTATTATGGGTTGGACTACTCAAAATGTTTGTCTTGGTCTTTAGACCATAACTTAAGCTAGAGATAAAATTTTACTACAAGGTCAAGGCTAATAGGAAGCTAAGTGATAGAGTTACATTCTATCTAAAGATTATTACATCCAAAAAGGCCCTCTTCCATCCCCAAACTGCAACTTAACTCAGAGGTAGTGCACTAAACTTATAAATAGCTACCTGAGCCTTTAGTGTAGGATTTTTAACATCACTTTTGTATTATCTCTAAATTTTGGAGGAGAGGAGCTCTGCTAGGACAAAACTCTAGTTGCGTAATTAGTTTTATTCTTTCCCTTCTTCTTTATATTTTATTTTACTCTTGATGTGTAACTAAATTCTACTTCAATTTGAGGAAAATTCTGCTCTTATTCTTGTATGATTGTGAGACTTGTTTTGATTGTTCAATTATTTCTAATTTGATTCTTTTGATTCTCTATTCTTACTACTTATAATTGCTATGATTGGTTGATTAATATGGCCAAATTGATCAATTATTCATAGTGGTTTTATTCTAGTTGAATTCCTATAGACAAATCCAATTGTTTATTGCTATTTGGCTGTGAAGTAACAATAGGATGTTGATGAACTCTTGGGGGAATTCAATATTCCTAGGGAATCAAGAATAGTTAATTGGGTTACTACTGAGATAATTCAATTAACTAGAATTAGTGCTTAACACTATTGATAAGTTGGGTGAAGTGCTAGGTTTCAACTAACTTAATAATAAATGTCAATTAAGTGTTGGGCTTGGTTGTTTCTCTTATGATGAAATTGACAAGGATTAACTAGGTGCTAGGTTTAAATAAAAGCTTGGCTAAATGGTCAACGTGGAAATAAAACAAGAGTGTCAAGGATCAATTATTGAATTAACAAGGATTAACTAGGTGTTGGGCTTAATTTTGATTCTGTTTTTCATGCCTTTGAGGTGTTTGTTTTAAATTCTCATTGGTAGTTAGTTATCCTACCCAATATCTTTTGGCTAATAACATATTAAAGATATTCACTAATCTTTATGAAAATGACCTGACTTATTCTAGTTGCTACCTTTAGGAATTTAGTAGTATTTTTACCGATTTTGATGGTTGCCATGGTTCCCCTTGAAAAATTGATTTCAAGGCGTACACCTACTTTTGAGCTCTCAACCAAGCCTAAATTCACTATAACAAAAACCTCCTAGTTTAGACTAGCACTTAGAGAAGCCAAATATAATGATTGCTCAATTGCAGCTATAACCCCTTTAAAATTCTCACTCAAAGAAAAGAAAGAAATAGTTCAACCACTATTCTACCCTAGGTAAGGCTACCCCTAACAAACCCAATAGTGTTTGAATTTGATTACAAGAGAAATTTGGCAAGAAATCAATAGTTCAAGATACAAAGATAAAGCTAAACAGGATTAGATTCAATGAGATTTAACTCAAATATAAGAGATGTAGTAAAGAATTGAAAAATAGAAGTATTTGTAAGTATTTGCCTATGAAGAGTTAGGTTTTCACACTAAGTGAATGTGTGACATGAGTATTTATAGCTATTGGGTCCTACAAAACTTGGATCTTGCCCTTTAGATCATTTGATCTATATTGGATTCTTTAATGTGTTTCACAACTTAATTAGTTTATTTGTCAAATAGGATGAAAGTTGATTAATAATAATTGTTAGAGTGGAATTCTTTACAGATTAAGATGAATTGTAAAAAGAATTGAAACAATAATGTGGTTCAACTTAAATTGAAATTGCAATTCAAGTCTATTCCATTGAATAATCCTCAACTAGATCACCACTTCTATTAACAAAACATCAGGACTAATCAGGCTCCTGAATAGCCATTTTATAACATAGGACTTTCTAGGCTTCTTGCTAAGCTACAAGATTTTATAGGCTCTTCTTGGAAACCTATACACACAAGAATTAAATAGGCTCTTATAGACCTAAACAAGAATTCTAAAAGCCTAGAGATCTCAAAAGAAAATCAATACGAAAAAGGTTTAGAATACAATATCAAAATTGAGATATAAATCTTAATTATCCAATGTGAATTCTTTAATAGCTTTGATTCAAGAGCAATTGGATTGAGAAAATTTGTGAGGAAGAAGAGAATCAATGTAAGCTTAGTTTTCTCAAAGATTTTTGCATTTGAAGAGAAGGAAAAATTATGAAATTTGTATAATTGAAAAGTTGTTAGGGATTTTTATAGTTATTATAATCGTCTGTAACAAAAAAACTAACTTTTAGTTTGTGAATCGATTCATGACAAAATCCTAACCTTCTATAAAATATTTTTCAACTCTTTTGTTTCTAAATTGATTTAGAATCAATTCACGTAGTAAAAACTAGTTTTTATAAAATTTGCACTTGTAAAAAATCATTTGAACACTTTGTTTGACAAATATTTGATTTTGGTTCTCTTCAAGTGACTTATATTACCTCACTATATTAGAAAATTACTTGAATCAAATTTGATTTGAATTCACTTATAAAAAATCCTATAAAATCAAATAAAGTCCTAGATCTAATGTAGAATCTCTTGAGCAATCTTTTGATGAACTTTGAACTTGCACACACTCAACAAACATTAAGCTCATAATCATAATATGATATTAATTAAAATTGTTTTCAACATCAAAACAGAAAACAGTATAGCTGGCTAGGCTAACAATCTCCCCCTTTTTGATGGTGACAAATAATTTTAGATGAGATTCAAATTTATAAAAAAATTAGTTTTTTGAAGGAAAAAAATTTTATAGTCTCCCTTTTTCATATATCATCTCTTATGCTCTCTCTCCCCTTTTTGGAATATTTTTTTTTAAAATTCATCTAAAATTAAGCTTTGGCTTCTTCACCCCCTTTTTGCACCTTAAAAAGAAATGGGCCATCAAGAAAGAAAAAGTTAGAGCATATAGAATAAGCATATAACAAGATACCTTCTTCTCCCTTTTTATTCATTAATACCAACTATTTATTTTTTGATCTTAATTTCATGCTCCCCTTGAAATTATTGTTTATTTAAAAAAAATTATGCTAAAAAGTGATTTGAATGTTGTTGCATGAAATAGTTAAAAAAAATCTATATTTTAGGTCTTGAATCGATTCTGGAATTGATTCAGGTAGGCTTGAATTGATAACTGTATCAATTCGTGTTGTACATTTCAAATTTCTAAAAATTTGAAGCGTGATCGAAACTTTTGAAATCTTGGTGAATCAGTTCTAGAATCAATTAAGAGAGTCTAAAATTAGTTTTCATGCAGTTTTAGACCATAAATGCTATGAAAATGATTAGTTATCAATAGTGATTGATTTAACACTGATTTTACCTTAAATTTTCAAATCAAATACTTGTAAAACAAAGACTTAAAAAATCTCTCAGTTCTAGATTAGATTTAGCAGTATAAAATCAAAATATAATAGATCAAAAGAACATCAAAATAGTAAGAATAACATCACATATCATGAGCTGCTACATGTTATTCTCTAGTAGCTTTTCTATCTCACTCAATCTGTAAAATAGAATTCAACCTTGTTTTACTGGTATCCAACTGATCTTGGATTCGGATAGGTTAGTAGACATAGTAGAAATTTTTTTGTGGGGAATTACTTTTGGTAACCATACAAGTTTCTCATTTGGTTTCATCATATATGTCCCATTTCTAAATGGACAATCTCTAATATGATGCCCTTTGCTATTGCAGTAAAAACAAGTAATATAGGTAGGATTCCATATCTTGGAATTCTTATAATGCTGTTGCCTATATCCTAGACCATTTTTATTGTGAAAAGCTTTTTAGTTCTATAGCCTATCTTCTAATTTCCTATTGCTGTCAGAAAATCCTTTTAGTGGTTTTGTCAAGGTTTCAATTTGAGATTTATAATCTTGACATTGTTCACATTCCTTTTCTTTACTTAACTTTTCAATTTGGGCATTCAATTTAGCATTCTATTTATCTAATTGCTTAGTTTTCTTTAGTAGGTCCTTTTTTTTGTATTTTAACCTATATTAACTCTTTTGAAGTTTTTACTAATCAATCTTAAAGTTCAATGCATAAGTCTTCAGGTTCATCATCATTCTATCATTTAATTCACTATCAGATTCATCAATAGAGTTATAGAAGAACAATTTAGTACCAAATACCTCAAGGTCTTGATCAAGTCTGGCTATGAGTCATAGTTGCACTTCATTTTCTAATTTTTCTTCTCCTGAACCAGAATCTGCATTGTCATCATCATCCTAGATAGCAAAGTTTGACCTTTTGTTGGATGATCTCCTTTTCCTTCCCTTTTTTTTGGATCTCCTTCTTCAGGTAGACTGGACAATTTGACTTGATGTGACCACTCTTGTTATATTCAAAGCAGGTTCGTGTGGTGCTAATTGCTTGATCACCATTGCTTTGTTTTCTACTTCTTAGAGTTGCTTTCTTCTTTCCATTTTTTCTTCTTTCCTTTTAGAGCCTTGTGAATCTACTTACTTAATGAAACAATTTCATCTATATCTGCATCACTTCCTAAATCCTTTTCACTAGAATCTGAGTCTTTTGCTATTTTAAGTGCCAGAGTCTTTTTGTATCTCCTGAGCTCTAATTCATGCTCTTTAAGATTTCCAAAGAGCTCTTGAATGGTAGGGATTCTTATCTTTAGTTACTCTTTAATTACAGTAACCTTGGGCTGCCACTCCTTAGTCAAAGATCTTAAAATCTTATGAACAAAATCCGTATTATCAAATTTTCTTCCAAGTATCATCAAATGGTTAGTAATCACAATAAATCTCTAGATTAAATCCTTAATTGACTCACCATCCTCCATTTTGAACATTTCATATTGAGATACAAGAATGTGCACCTTAGAAGCCTTAACCTGAGACATGCCTACATGTGCGATTTCTAGTGCATCCCACATTTCCTTAGGAAATAAAAAATTAGAAATAATCCATTTTACTTTTCCTGCTAGTAAATATTTCTTCCTTTCATCATCTGTCCAAAGAGACTTTGGTTTAAGTTGTGAAACTCCATTAATTAAAGTCTTAGGAGGTTTATAACCATCCTCTACTAGATCCCACATGTCCATATCAGTAGCTTCAATGAAATCTTTCATTTTCTGCTTCCAATAGGTGTAATGCTCACCATTGAAACCAGAAGCTTTGTGCATTGGTGGACATTCTGTAGCAAATAAGAGTTTGAATCCATAATTTTCAAGAAAACAAAACTATATCAAAAGCTAAAGCTCTAATACCAACTATCAGGTCCCACAAAAATTCAATCTTGCCCTTTAGATCATTTGATCTATATTAGATTCTTTAATGTGTTTCACAACTTAATTGGTTTCTTTGTCAAATTGAATGAAAGTTGATTAATAATAATTATTGTAGTAGAATTCTTTACAGATCAAGATGAATTGTAAAAAGAATTGAAATAGCAATATAGTGATATTAGAATTTAATGTAGAACATAATGCAGTAATAGAAAAATATTACAATTGTAGAAAAACCAAAAAGATAGTGCAGTAAGATAAAATAATCAGGAAGCCAAAATTTTTGAAGTGGTTTAACTTGAATTAAAACTGCAATTTAAGTCTACTCAACTGGATAATCCTTAACCAGATCAGCACTTCTATTAACAAGACATTAGAATTAATTAGGCTCCTAAATAGCCAGTTTGTGACATAAGACTTTCTAGGCTTCTTGGTAACCTACAAGATTTTACAGGCTCGTCTTGTAAACCTAAACACACAAGAATTAAATAGGCTCTTGTAGTTTAAACAAGATTTCTAGCACCCTAGAAATCTCAAAAGAAAATCAACACGAAAAGGTTTAAAATACAATACTAAAATTGAGATGTAAATCTCAATTATCCAATGTGAATTCTTTAATAGCTTTGATTCAAAAGCAATTGGATTGAGAAAATTTGTGAGGAAAAAGAGAGTCAATGTGAGCTCAGTTTTCTCAAAGATTTTCACACTTGAAGAGGAAGAAAAATTATGAAATCTGTATAACTAAAAGTTGTTAGGGGTTTTTATATTTGTTATAACCATCTGTAATAGAAAAATTGACTTTCAGTTTGTGAATCGATTCATAAATTAATTCAAGACAAAATCCTAACCTTTTGTAAAATATTTTTCAACTTTTTTTATTTCTAAATTGATTTAGAATTGATTCAAAATCAATTCACATAGTAAAAAACTAGTTTTTATAAAGTCCACACTTGTGAAAAATCATTTGAACACTTTGTATGAAAAATATTTGATTTTGGTTCTCTTCAAGTGACTTATATTACCTCACTATATTAGAAAATTATTTGAATCAAATTTGATTTGAATTCACTTACAAAAGATCCTATAAAATTAAATAAAGTTCTAGATCTAATGTATAATCTCTTAAGCAATCTTTTAATGAACTTTGAACTTGCACACATTTAACAAATATTAAGCTCATAATCATAATATGATATTGATAAAATTGTTTTTAACATCAAAACAAAAGACTATATAGCAGGCTAGGATAACAATAGCCAATGAAAGTAGATAGTGAAAACCTAGCCATTATGTGTAGAATCAAAAGTGGATTATAAGAACTCAAAATTTGAATTTCATGCAAAATTACGAGATTTAAATTTCAAGGCTTCAATTTGAATCACTGAAATGCAATGTAAAATGTGATTCTGCTTGCCTAAAGTTACAAACCTTCGGTAAGCCTAGGAATACATGCGATCAAAATTGTGATTAGAATTACAAAATAGGGTTTTGAAGGATCGATTCAAATTATGGAAAATTAGTTCAAATTATGATTTGAATCACAAGACAAGAATGCTTGCCTTGCTCTGGTGAGCATGGTTGCGAAAATAGTTAAAAAATGTTGAGTCAAATCACAAGGCCTACAGAATGAAAATTAAACTTTTGTAAAACCATTTTGAACCTTATAAAGACAATCTAAAACTTCAATTTCAAGCTAGATAAATATGGTAAATCATTTAGTAATATGTTGGAATGTTTTTGGTATAATTTTTCAAAAAGTTTTTAACTAAAGTAAGAGGCAAACCTTCCAAAAACAACTTCCAAATTTGAGTTAATTCTAATAAATTTAAACCTTTACAAAATATACTAAGCAAGGCCTAATATACATCTTCAACCAGAAGTCCAAGGCCATTCATAAATGAACCACTAAAATTAAATCAATTCAGTTTAACCAAGACTATTTGTTGTTATCAAAATACAAATTTGCTTAATTTAGAAAAGTAAGGGCTAAGTTGACCATTGCCGACCATTGCCTTCCACTATTGACCACTGCCTACCACCATATTTTATTGTTTACCACTATCGACCATCATCCACCATTACTTATTGTTGTTGACCATTATCCATCACTTACTACCATTGACCATCACCTACCACTACCTACCACCCTTAACTATCGGCTATCACTACTTACAATCGTTAACCATCACCCACCATCACCAACTATGATTGACCATCGCCCATCACCACCTACTGTCGTTAACCATCATCCATTGTGATTGACCACCATCCAACCAAAAAATAAGAAAGGGAATCATAAATAGTATGATTCCATTATCTCACCGAACCAAACAAATTAGAAAATAACCATTACCCTTACTCCTCCTTATTTAATTCCATGCCCTTTTCATTTCCACAGGTTAAACCAAAGACTCCCTGAATTAAATAAAAGACAATAGTAATAGCATATAAAATGATGACACTAAACACATAAATAGTAAAATAAGTATGTTAAAACATGATTTAAGGAGTAATGTAAACATATAAAAGTAATATAAACATACAAAAATTAATTAAAATTACCTAAAAATCTTATTAAATCAAATTAATTTAGATTAATCATTCTAAGCTAATTTCTGATAAAATAAAATTAATCTTCATGGAGGGGCTTTGTAAAAATATCCACTAATTGATTTTTGAAATTTATAAAATTAAGTTCTATATCCCTTCTATGAACATGATTTCATATGAAATGATGTTTAGTCTCAATATATTTGATTCTAGAATGTTGAATAGAATTTTTGGTCAGATCAATAACACTAGTATTATCACAAAGTATTGAGATTTTATTAAAATTCAAACTATAGTCTCCAAGTTATTGCTTCATCCATAATACTTATGCATAGCAATTTCCTATTGCCATATACTCAACTTCAACTGTGGAGAGAGTAACTGAGGCTTGCTTTTTACTTTGCCATGAAACAAGGCTTCTGTTAAGAAAGTGACATGCTCCACTAGTTCTTTTCCTATCTAGCTTACATCCAACAAAGTCAATATTAGAGTATCTAATGAGATGAAAACATTGATTTCTGGGATACCACAAACTAAGATTTTTTGTACCAAGTAAAGCGCTAAAAGTTTTTTTCATAGGCATAAGGTGTGACTCTTTGGGATTATGTTGATACCTTGCACATAAGTAAACAGTAAACATGATATTTGGTCTACTAGTGGTTAAATATAAAAGTGAACCAATCATACTTTTATACGCTTCTCATCTACCGACTTACTATTTTCATTTTATCAAGTTTAATAGGTGGACTCATGGGAGTATCAAGAATCTTTACATTTTCCATCTCAAAGCTTTTTAAGAGATCTTTAGTGTATTTTGCTTGGTTGATAAAGATACCATCTTTAGTTGTTTCACTTGAAGTAGTCCAAGGAAGAATGGAAGCTTTCCCATCATGCTCATTTCAAACGCACATTTCATGACATTTGAAAATTCCTTGCACAAGAGTTCATTAGTAAATCCAAATATAATATCATTAACGTAAGTTTGCATAATCAAAATATCATTTTCAATATTTTTTATGAAAATAGTAATATACATTTTTCCTCTTGTGAAACCATTTTCAATAAGAAATTTCCTAAGTCTCTCATACCAATCTTTCAAAGCTTGTTTGAGACCATATAAAGGTTTTGTGAGTTTGAAAACAAGATTGGATTTTTCAACATTTTCAAATGTGGGAGGTTGTTTTAGATAAACTTCCTAATTTATGAAACCATTCTAAAAAGCACTTTTGACATCCATTTGATAAAGCTTGAATTTTTTGAAAGATTCAAAAGCAAGTAGCATTCTAATAGATTCAATCTAGTCGCAAGAGCATAAGTTTTATTGTAATCAATACCTTCTTGTTGATTGTATCCTTGTGCTACTAATCTTGCTTTGTTTTTTTACCATTTTTTTAGATTTTTCAAGCTTATTATGAAAGACCCATTTTGTGCCAGAGACAAGATGATTAAGAGGTTCTTGCACAACATTCATTACGTCATTCCTTTCAAATTGTTTGAATTCTTCTTGCATGGCTTGAATCAAACTCTTATCAAGTAATGCTTCATTCACATTCTTTGGTTAAATACGAGAGAAAAGAGCTAGGTTGTTTGGGTTGAGTCTCTTTAAGGATATTGTTTGGATTCCTTGAGAAGAATCACCAGTGATATACTCCCTTGAATAGTTTGGCATGTGCTTTCATTCTCTAGGAAGGGTTCAATGTTGAAACCTTGGAGCTTGCTCTTTTACTTGCTTAACCTGTTCCTCTTGCTTTTTTAATCCATCTTACACATTTGGGCTAGCTTGCTATTTCAGATTTTTTTATTGTGCTTGTACTTTTTGGACAATTGATGAGTCTTCATTTGTTACAAATTCATCATCTTCTTCTAATGGCTTAGTTAATGTTAAATCATTAGTCTTATTAAACACAATATGCATTGATTCTTCTATCACTAGGGTTTTATTATTATAAACTCTATAAGGTTTACTAATGGTAGAATAACCTAAGAAGATACCATCATCAGATCTAGAATAAAAATCTTCTAGTTGGTCATTCCTATTGTTCAAGATATAACATTTATAATTAAAAGCATGAAAGTAATGAATCTTGGGTTTTCTTCCATTCCAAAATTCATAAAGAGTCTTCTTTAAGATGGGGTATATCAAGCGTCTATTAATGATGTAACAAGAAGTGTTTTTGGCTTCCACCCAAAAATATTTTAGAAGATCATTTTTACAAAGCATGGTCCTAGCTATAACAATTAAAGTTTTATTTTCTCTTTCCACTAAACCATTTTGTTTAGGAATTCTAGGACAGGAAAAATTATGGCTAATCCCATTTTCTTCACAAAAGGTTTCAAAAAGGTGATTTTCAAATCCTTAACCATGATCATTTCTTACGTTTGTGATGAATCAAATTTATACATATTTTATATTCTTTTATACTTAATCTATTGTCATGCTTATCAGCTTAATTGGATATTTGTAATTGGTTTTGTGGTTTGCTCAACTTTTGTGCTTAATTAAATTTACTTAATAAATTTACATTATTTCACACTATTTCAGGTTTTTAGACATATATTGAGTTTTGGACCTCATTTTTGGGCGATTCTTATGTCCTGGGAAAGCTAAGAGAAAGATATAAACATGCCATGAAGAGGCCAAAGCCCAATTCAGCTGTTTTAGAGGTCACTTAAAGCCTAGAAGCTAAAATATAGTACTATCCTGTGACCAAAAACTAGTTTCAATAATTCATTCATAAGTGGAGCTTTGTCCAACGTTTCAATGCAGACCTAAGCCCATAGGATAGCTAAGATTCATTCTTACAAATTTCATGAAGTTTTGAGATCAAACTACACTATTTTGAATTAGTTTCATGGCTATAGACTTAAGTGTTGAATTTTGTTATAGGTTGGACTGTTCTAGAAAATTGTCTCAGCTTTTGGCCCATTACTTGAGTAGGAATTGAGTTTTTATGCAAGATAAGGCCATCAAACTCTTGTGAGACAAGGATACACTTTATATGAAGGCACCCAGATCCAATTAAGCCTCATTCCAATCCTAATCAATAGCCTAATCAAGAGGCAGTGCAGTGAGCCTATAAATACTATGCTGAGCCACAATTGTGATAACTTTTAGATTCATTTTTGTATTGTCTCTAATTTGCAGAAGGAGAAAAGCTCTATTAGGGTAAAACTCTAGCCTTAATTAGGTTTCTTCTTTCCTTTTATTTTTCTTTTTTATTTTTATATTAATGTCTAGCTAATTCTTATTTCAATTTAAGGAAAATTGTGCACAAATTCTTTTGTTAATTGTGAGACCTACTTGTAATTGCAATTTATTCCCAATTTGATTATTTGTTTTAATACTAATAATTGCTTTAGATGATTCTTTTGTTAATTGTGAAACCTGCTTGTAATTCCAATTTATTCTCAATTTGATTCTCTATTTTAATACTAATAATTGCTTTGGATTTATTAAGGTGGCAAATTAATTAATTTTTCATTGTGATTTATTGCTAACTAAATTTCCATAGGCAATTTATTGTTATTTGTAGCTATTTGGTTATAGGTAGCAATAGGGTTTTGATTTATTGCTACGGTAAGTCAATTTTCTAGAGAATTAGGGTCGGGTTGTTGCTGGGATAATCTAATTAATTAGACTTTGTGTTTTTAGATTTTAATGCTTTTGATAAATTGGTTGAGGTGCTAGGTTTCAAGTGATTTAGTAATATAGGTCAATTAAGTATTAGGCTTGTTTGGAAAATTTAGGAAGAAATTAAAAAGAATTAATTATGTGTTAGGCTTAATTAATTTTTTAACTAGGCATTCGATAAGGGAATGAAACAATAGTGCCATGGATCAGTCACAGAATTTGTTACAAGAGTCTCTTAGGTTGAGCTTTTCTTGTTTGTTTTCCTTTCCATTTTTTATTTGTTTGTTTGCAGTTTAACTATTTGTTTTAATTCCTATTGTTAGCCTTAGAGTGAAAATTGTTAGCTTTGAAAAGTTATTTAATCAAGACACTCTAAGCTACACATTGATTTTAATGTTGA
>JANHAO010001067.1:0-35509 GCA_026873985.1 Saraca asoca
GAGATAACTTCTCACCACGGGCTTCATCTTACGTATGCAATACATGATGAATGCAATATAAGATGAAATGTACAACCTTAATATCTAATTTCACAGAATGTATAGTCCAGGATGCAATAGAACCTAATCAAATTGGTCTAGGGCACCCATCCAGACTAACAGAAGGAACCACTCAGAGGACTTCCATTCCCATCATATCTGTATAATTAACATAACCTCCAATAGATAGTGGTGGGAAAGGACAAGGATCAACAAGTAGGGACAGACTTTCCAAGGGTGAGAAACTGCCAGAGTCTTCCCACTAATAAGCAGGATACTTTGGCATCCAATGCGATAATAGCATGTACAATCTTTGTTAACTTCTAACCTATTAAAGCATTATTTAATTCAGATGCTACGTACTCTTTCATATCTATTATATTTGTTGTGAATTTGAATATGAACATTGCACCTTTATATGATAATTTGGATGTTCGAACTCTAATAGGAGGTTGTTTTCAAGCAACTCAGGGAATCAGAGAATGTAAGATAGATATTTTAAAATAGACCATGAAGGCAGATTTGGTGATCTTGCCAATAATGAACTTTAATGTGATTTTGGGAATGAATTGGTTAGCAGCTCATTATGCTTTTTTGGATTATCATAAAATGTTGATTAAGTTCTTTTTTCTAGATAAACCTGTTTTTATTTTCCAAGGGTTGAAGTGACATAAAGATTGATTTAGTTTCAACTATAGAAATAAGAAGAATGATGACAAAGGGATGTCAGACATTGTTAGTTATGGTGAAAAATATGGAAAAGCCTATACCTAAGCTGGAATTTATTTTAGTGGCGTCCAAGTGTCTAGATGTATTTTTAGATGAACTGCTATGATTGTCACTAGATGAGGAGATTGAATTTGAAATTGACCTGGCACCCAGCCCATCTTTATACCACCTTGTAGGATGATGCCGATGGAGTTAAAGGAGTTAAAGTTGCAACTACATGGTTTTATAGATCAAGGGTAAATTCAACTAAGTACCTCACCATAGGGTGCTTTGGTTCTATTTGTAAGAAAAATGATGGTTTAATGTAACTTTGCATAGATTATCACTAGCTAAATAAAGTAACAATTAAGCATAAGTATCCACTACCAAAGATTGAGGACCTTTTTGACTAATTCCAATGAGCTAAGTGCTTTTCCAAGGTAGACCTTCATTTAAGGTACCACGAACTAAAAATTAAGAGAAGGACATACCTAAGATAGCCTTTAGGACCCATTATAGACATTATGAGTTCATGGTCATGTCTTTTGGGTTAACTAATGCACCAACGGCATTTATAGGCTTGATGAATCGAATCTTCAAGCCATTTCTTAACCAATTTGTCATTCTTTTCATAGACAATATCCTCGTTTTCTTAAAGGGTGAAGAAGAGCATGCATCTAAGGATAGTCCTCAAGACCATAAAACAACACAAGCAATGTGTTAAGTTCTTTGAGTGCAATTTTTGGATATTAAGTGTGGCCTTTCAAGAGTATGTAATTTCAAAAGATGGTATTAGTGTAAATCCTTAAAAAATTGAGGCGATGTAGAATTGGCCAAGATTGACCTTGGTCATAGAGATTAAGAGATTTTAGGATTAGTAGGGTATTATAGATGATTTATCCAGCATTTCATTCTCCTAGTAGCACTTTTAACCTTCTTAACCTAGAAGGGAATGAAGTTTGAATGGATAAACAAATATCCATAAAGTTTTTAAAGGTTATAAGAGTGTCTTATCTTAGCCCCGATCTTGACTCTATCTTTTGGAATGGGATGGTATTCAATGTACTGTGACGTATGAAGGATTCATTTAGGATGTGTCTAGATGCAACATAGAAAGGTGATAGCTTATGGATCATAACAATAAAGGTACATAAGAGGAACTATCTAATGCATGATTTATAAATGGTGACTATAGTTTTCACATTAAAGCTTTGGAGACATTATTTGTAGGAAGAGACTTATGAGTTTTCATGGATCATAAGAGCCTCAAGTATATCTTTGAGCAAAAGGACCTTAACCTTAGACAAAAGGTGGATGGAACTAGTAAAAAACTATAAATGTAGTATCCAATATCACCCCAAATAAGTTAACATAGTAGCTAACACTTTTAGCTATATATTAGCATGAAACCTAGCTTATATTAGCTTAGAAAGGAAATACCTAATAAAAGACATGTAGAGGCTGGAAAGAAGTGTAGTACAATTGGAGTTACGTGAACCAAGAGTTTTAATAGCCAATGTGTAAGTGTGTTTACCATTAATGGAGTAGATTAAGGCTGCCTAAATTATAAATCCTAAAGTTATTGAGTTTAAAGAAAGTGACAAATAGAAGCTAGAGACTGGGATTTTAGTCAATCAAACTGGTATCATAAAGTATCAGGATCACTTGTGGGTTTCAGAGATAGGAAGGTTAAGAAAAGAATTGAGAAGATTAAGCCACATGTCCTTTTATACAGTGCACTCAAGAGCTATAAAGATGTATTAGGATCTTAAGCAGTTCTATTGGTGAAAAGGCATAACAGAATTTGTGATCATGCCTTACTTGTCAACAAGTAAAGGTGGAACACTAGAGACTAGCAAGATTGTTACAAAGTATTAAAATTCCTAAATGCAAGTGGGATAGTTTAACAATGAATTCTGTCATAGGACTCCTTAAGTCTTTAAAGGGGCATGATTTTATTTGCATTATGGTTAATAGGTTAACTAAGAAATTCCATTTTCCTCCAATCAAGACCATATATAACATCAAATCGTATGCAAGTATCTTTTTAAATGAGATATTATCATTACATGGAGTACTAACCTCAATCATCTTAGATAAAAGGACAGTTTACATCACGGCTTTGGAAAACTTTTCAGGAGGCCTTGGTAACATTACTAAATTTTAATATGACATTTCACTCTCAAATGGATGGCCAGTCTAAACAGACTATTCAAATCTTAAAAGACATGTTGAAAGCATATGTCCTAGAGTTTTCAAGAAACTAGGTGGAATAATTACCTCTTGTAGAGTTTGTATACAACAATGGTTTCATACCAATATTCAGATGACACCTTTTGAAGCTCTATATAAGAAGAAGTGTCGAATACCAACTGGATGGTTTCAAAGGGGAGAAAATGCCACTATAAGACTAGAGTTAGTTCAAGATTGGCTAGAGAAAGTTAAAGTCATAAGGAATGACTCCTAATAACTTAGAATAGCCAAAAGGCTTATGTGGACAAAATGAGATGTCCACTCGAATTTCAGGAGTGAGATTAGTTCTTCCTAAAAATATCTTTTATGAGTGGTGTGATGTTATTAAGGAAAGGAGGGAAGCTTAGGCCCATTACATAGACCTTGACATTGTGCTCCTCCAAAATTAGTTGGCATAAATTCTAATTTCTATGTCTCTATGCTTCATAAGTATATACCAGATTAAAGTCATGTATTTCCTCAAATTCTTAATGATCTGAGGTAAAAAATGACTTATGAAGTTAGGCCCATAGAAAAGTCAAGTGACTAAGGTTAAAAGATGTTCCTTCAGTCAAGGTCTTATAGAAGATAAGAAGAAAGGAAAAGATCACGTAGGAGCTATAATCAGTTATGCATCTAAAATATCCAGACTTCTTAGTTAAGCAGTTTATATTTTCAGTCTAGTATAAAAATGAATACAATTAGGCATCATTAGTACTTCATAATAAGTAAATTTTATTAGTAAGAAATATAATTTATATGTTATATGTTATACATGTATGTTATTAAGATAGACAATTCAAGGTGAATTTTTTAGAAGGGGAGAATCTATAAAATTTCCTATGTACGGACTTAGATTAGAATGGGTAGATTAGTGTAAAATGGCTTAGAATAAAATTTATAACTCAAAGCCTGAACTGAGAAAGGACCACAGAGCATGTTATAATGAGATTTTGGGCCAAAAATGACCTTGGAACCTGAGTCAACTAGTTAATCAAATCCTAAAGGCAACCGACTTGTCGGTACTTTCTTATGAGGTTAAAGTGCACGAACAGGTTGATTGCATGCCTTTTTTGAGCCTATATAAGGAGTAGACTCTATGACATTTTTCACAATCCTTATTTACAATTAAGGAGCTCCTAGATAGCATTGTTTAACTAAAAGGGGTTTGGATTTGTGCTCTACAAGAGTATAAGTCTAAGGTAGGGATTTTAGCCTAAAAGGATCAAATTCTTTTCTTTCTTTATTTTTTATTTTCTTTTGATTGTTGCAACTTCCCCAACAATCAAAGGCTTAGGTCTAAATTAGGATAAAAACTTTGAAATTAGGTTTAAGAGATTTCTCTCCTACTAAGGTGAGTGAGATTTTTTGCTCTTTTTGCTTAATTTTATGTATTAAAATTATTATTTTGAAAATAGCCCAAAAATTTTATTTTGTTTGCTAGGGAAATTAGAAGAATTAAATAAATTCCTTTAGGAATGGTTTATTAAAAGATTATATATTTGAATGAAAGGGTGGCCTTAAGTAATAGCTTGGTATAAGATTGGAACATAGATTTGATTAGATATTTAGAAAATTTAACCTTAATTAATAATTAACTAAGTATTTAATTTCTACAAAGAAAGAATGGGTAAAATCGGCATAATTAGATTAAAGAAATTGTGAATAGTGGATGTGTTTGCTAACTGCCACAAATAAGTGGACATTGGAGGACTTATGTACACTATGAGATATATATGTGGTCTCCTATATGATAGGGGGTGATGGGATAGATGATCTTTCATACAATAGGGGATTATGGGATAAATAGTCACTCATGTAATAGGAAGTTATAAGATATGGTGCAATCAAGTCAATCAGTTATGTATGGTCTCAAATGATAAGTTAAAGTTAAGTAGACATAACTCTTATTAATGATCCATTGTGTTCATATAATTTATATGATTTGTTTTACAGGATAACAATAGAATCCTTGTTTAACATTTTATGAGTATATTATGATTTTACATATGATTTTCAAAATTAGAAGAAGTCATGATTTAAATGATTTTATGATTATCTTATTATATATATGTACATATTATAGATAAGTTTTATTGTCAAAAAGGATTTTGACCTAAAGGAGAGTAGAAACCCTTACTTCATTGAGTACCATGACTTGTATTCACCCCTTAGTTTTTTACATTTCTTACCTTTCTACTTACTAAAGGTAAGAAACATGTTCAACATGTGAATTATTTAAAGTAAAGAGCTAGTAGTGAGCCAGTTTGACCTTGTTATTTAAAGAGTCATGAATTTATTTTAAAATCTTTTAATTATTTCGACTATTTATGTTTTCGCTTATATTTTCTTCAGTTATTATTTTCAATTAAAATGTGCACATTACTATTGATTTTTATTTTAGTCATTAAATAAGAATTATTAGCGTATGAGCTATGACTCATAGGTTTATGGATCATTCTTAGGTGATTGATGTCAATTACATTTCTTTAGAAGTGGGAATGTGACATTCAGATCTTACTCCACTTAAGCAATCTAAATTTGAAAAATACAACAAAAAAGAGTGTCATATAGGACACTAAAACTTGTCTTATTGAAAATCTAAGTCTTAATGCATTGAATATAGCAAATTAAATTTCTGTTTTCCACCTTTTAACTAAAGCCAAATTTATAGTGAAGATTGAAATTGATTGAATTACAAAGTGGGTGTTTGATAAACAAAAATAAAGATAAGAATATATATTAAACCATCCTAATAAGTGATTAGTCATATGACTATGTACTACCTTTATCATTTAAACCTCACACACTATACTCTTCCATAGAGAAAATATGAAGATCACTACCAAAATACTTTGCATATTGATGAGTAATAGGAATCCTATATACATATTCAGTCATTGCCACAACATCACCTATTCCAAGATCTTCAACCTTATCTAGTGGGTTTTTGGCTATAATGCACAAATATAAAATGTTTTGGAAAACCATTTTTAGGGATCTCACCATCCTCATTTGATACCTACAAACAATCCCTTTCAGACTAACTTTAACGAGACATCATGAATTCAAAAAATTGCAAGTAAGATTTCCCTAGTCTTAACTTAAAACTAACTGATATAATTTTGAGCGGTTGCAATTGTATAATTAATAAACAAAATGTCTTTATGGTAACATCCTTAATCCTATAAGCTATTATTATTCTAACTAGAGGTGTAACCTTGTCAAAATCCATAAATAGATTTTAGACAACACACAACTTGTTCTTATCTAACTCAAATATCATGAGATGTAAGTGTGTTGGAACATACTTGCCATGAAAATATTACAAAGAAAAAGGAATAGAAATAACCTGAGTATGGACATTGTAGAAATACAACAAAATAATCATAACCAAAAAAAGAAAACTTATCAAAAAGTAAAAACATGATCTCTAGATATAAGAACATTTAAGGCACTATCGTATTCAAGATAACATATAGTACGAGCATCCTCACTTGCATTTCTTACCACCTCCATAGGACACATTTTTATATGTATAGCTTATGTAACAAGGAGCAAGCTTGGGATTTTGCAACTCACTATGTTGTCCTAAATTCCATAAAAATTAAAAACACAAATAAGTAATTTAGTATAATCAATATCATAAATAATTATAAATGTAAGAATTATTAAAAATGCAATTTGATAGCTTTAAGAAACTAGTAACACATAGGAACAACATCATGAATAATTATAAATAAAACCACTGGTTGAATTCAAAATAATCAATATAGCATAAGGGTATGAGTTCCCATTTTTATGCTATAAAATACCTTAGTGAGATCTTGAAATACCATTATCAAAATATCATCAATAATGATAGTAGTAAACCACACAAACTCTTTGTTAGGATGTCCTACTCCCATCTTTGATTTTTGGCAAATTAAGAATGTAAAATTAAAGACCAAAGTCCTAATAATATAAAATTTACAAGTCATAATCTCAGCCTGTTATCATTTGGTAGTAGAAAAAAAGGATAATAAAGATTTTTTTTATTCAACAACTATCTCAAATTCACAATTATAAAATATATATTGCAATTGAAATTTAACAGATCTTAAATAACCACTCATTACATGTTTCTAAAATTAATATTTATCATTGTAATTTAGAACTAAAACAAACATATATAGTTGTTACCACAACAATATAGAAGTAAAAAAAAGAAATACTTATCTCCGAATTACTCATACTCTATTGGGACCTTTATGAAACACATGGTAGGCACATAAAACCACAAATCAAGCACTGAAAAAAAATTAATAAAAACAAATATAAGCAAATAGAAACTCAATAAACAATGAAAAGTGATTACCTTTGTCACATCAAAAATTTTAGGAATGTGATTTATATGAATCACTAGGTGGTGATTTGTGAACCTACGAGCATTCTCTTCTTACAAAACCCTTTTCATTTTGAAAACCATAAAACAATGTTGAAAATATAATTGCACATGTGTTAAAATCCATAATATGCAATATTTTAAATAAAAGTCATATTTATAAAATATTTTCCTAATTTTGAAAATAAATACAATCCTTTTTGTAAATCATAAATCATAAAATCATTGGATTTTTATTTGGTTAGGCAGACACAATCACTAAAAGTTACCTAGGGAACTATGTACTTGAATCATGCACATATAAGATGAGGAGTCTCCTCTAATTGAGATATTCCTCAAGAAATCCAATAATCTAAAATAGTTAACGAAATAAGTGAGTACCATCTAAGTACTCTATTTTCCAATCTAACTTTAGGTTGAAATCATTTTGGTCATACAATCATATATAACAAGTATCATAAAATAGTAAATATATAATATATACATATAATTATTTGCATGAACCTTTAATCTTTTTTATCTTAATAACCTTACTTGATATTTCTCTAAGTGTTTATACATATCTTGGAGTCTCATCTTATTTTGTTGTGTCCTAGTTCATTCATTTAGTCAAAGCCATCTTACATTCTTGGATATAACTAATCTAAAGAAAGGCTATAACAAGATAGTGGAAGGTGGGACCGTTTGGTCAAACAAGCATAATACTGAGTAATGTGACTCCTTGCAAAGTCAAGTGTGAAATCTGTAGATCAACGATGTTACATACTATAAAGGCTAACTTAGTAACTAGCATACGTACATAAGGGGTTAATTTGATAAGCCAATTGTGTAAAATATAACAATTAATATGTTTTTCATACACTGATACTATAAAATCAAAGGGGTGAAGAAGGATGGTTGAATGGTTGTATGCCTCCAACAACATATCAAGTAATTATATGCCCCTAACGACATACAATGTAAAGTATGCCTTTCTATACTACACCTGAATTATGAGTCACTGTCCTCAATGATGCAAAAATGTTTATCTACTAATATATACTTAGGCTTCCCCTCCTTACTTTGTATCTGTTCACTTACACAATAAAGTCCCTAACATACTTTTTTATTTCATGGATTTCCCTAAGGAAATCATAACTTCTATCCATGTTGACTTATTTAATCTATTCATTCTAATGTTCCTATTAGAAATATTCTCTTCATATTATAATCCTAAATGTTTATGAGAGTTTTGTGAAAACTATGGAGAAATCAACTTACGATTAATTTTTTTTGAAGAAATATGGATGATATCGAATGATGTCATTACATGTATGAAAAAAATATGAAATAAATAAAATTAACAAAGTTTTAAAAAAGTAAAAGATTTATAATATATATGAAATTTATGAAAATTATATTTTTAAGGAGAAACTCATGAAAATCTAAAAGTATAATTTTGATGTAATTTAATTTAAAATCATAAAAATGAATATTCATAAAAGACCTTGAAGTTCATGTGATTTGAAAATCATGGAAATCTAAAAATATATATGTAAGAAATCATGATTCATGAACGCATGCATAGTTGGATTTCTAGGAATATCCAATTAGAACACGATCTTATTCCTATACTAAGCCATTAGCTAAATCTACCCATACATGCATGAAATAGTTCAAGCATAACACATAATTCAAGTAGCACTCAAACTTTCCTAATTTTTAACTTGTTTTATATCTTTGTTGGTTCTCTTTTAACTATTCATACTTTCTATGTTTCATGTAACATATTCATGTTTAGGTCTTGTACTAGTTTTATTCATAATCATGACATAATATGCTTAAGATTATTTAACATCCTCTCATGATTTCTATTCTTTTAATGTAATCATAATTAATTTCTATTTACTTTTAAATCTAATTTTCCCCACTTTCAATCACAGCATAAAAACATTTGGACTAGTTAAAAATTATGATTTTACTTAAGAAAAGAAAGTTAAAAAGGTAGAAACCCTAATTCATAGGTCTTAGGCTTAAATCAGAACATTGGTGATTTCTCAAAACCTGTGCAAAATTCACCAAAACTGAGATAAAATAAACTTGTATCAACTTTCAATTCGATCAATTTATTTCAGAATTGCAAGATTGGATTGAGGATGTGCTAGGACTTTTGCCTGACATGGTTTTAGCTCTATTGGACCTCTTAACTGTACTAGGATTCTATTTCCTTGAACACTTTTTGCTAACTTTTTTGTTGTCTGACACCAACCAGTTGACCGAACCTAGTGAACTAGTTGACTAGTTAGCCTACCTTTGGTGTTGACTCGTTGGCCTTCAAACTTCCCTACCAGACCTGTACCTTGAGTGCAATCATACTAATCCAAGGGGGTGTTAAAACCTTAAAATGAACACCTATGTTTCACATGACAATTCATTTACCTATAATATCAACACTAAAGACAAATGAAAATGAAAAAGTACTAACCAGGCAAACTCGCTATCATAGACCTAGTAATCGAGATAGAGAAATTCCAAAGCTTCCACCTTTAGGTTATCCAGTATAGCTCTAAAATGATTGCGCCTTGCTTGAGTCAAGAATAAGAGAAAGTGTCATATCCCCAATTTTGGGAACATGATTAACACGAACCATTTAGTAGTGACTTGTGAACCTATGAGCATTTATTTGTTCGTAAAAATATTCATTTTTTTAAAATCATGAAAATAATGCTAAAATATGATTGTGTGCATTTGTTTAACATATATAAGATGCAACACTTTAATAAAATCATTTTTATAAACTTTCTTTGAAAACTAAAATGTGTAAATCCTTTTAGAATTCATAAACATAAATCTTTTGAACCTTTGTTTGGTTGAGTGGACATAATCGCTAAAGACATAATTAAAGGAACCATGTACTTGATATCATACAAACATATAATGTGGAGCTTGCTCAATTGAGACATTCCACGAATTTCATAAATATGAAATGTTGATGGAACATGATATGTATAAGTTGAGTACTTAGTGAGTAAAAATTTCCAACCCAATTTTGGGTGGAAAACCATTTTGGTCATAATATATATATATATATATATATCATATTTACCATATAAATATCATAAACATATATTTATATGCTCATACACAAGCATCATCTTAATTCCTTATTTTTTTTATTTACTTAGCTTTTCTCTACGTGTTCATGCAAAATCTTCAAATATTTTCTTTTCTAGCATATTATATTTCAAAAAATCACATCAATTATTTTATAAGATAGAGGCATAACCAATCTGTACAATGGCTAACACAAGGCAATGAAAAATGGGACCTCGGGGTGAACTAGTCATAGTACTAAATAGGAGCTACTATGGTAGCTAATAGTGGGAACCACAAATCAACCAAATCACAGTATTGAATAAGATTACATCGATAACAAGTATTGGGATCGTCAAATCAACCAATTAGCATGCATGCATTAGATGTCCTTGTATTTTGCTAGTCTTGAAAGTTACATCAATTATTCATTCAAATGCTGATACTATGTAAGCCTAAAAGAGAAAAGTGATGAGGTTATATAGTATTTTGTCATATCGTATCATGTTGAATGCATTCTTTGTATTCTACATAGTTGTGCCTTCTTGCCACGCACATATCTCATGAGTCACCAACTATTATGGCATCATAGTGATGAATAAATCATTTAGATTCATTTGCCTAATGCATATAAGTCTTTCCCCTCTTCCTTTGTATTACTTATATACATAAATATTTCTTTTATTCTTAAATTTCCATAAGGAAATTTATACTGTTTACCCTTAATAATTCTATCTATCTGACCTAAACCAACATCCCCATTAGGAATTATCTATTCTACATCCCTATTGGGAACTATCTATTCTACCTTAGTCTTTATTGCATGAGGAATTTATCTAAATCATGTAATGATGATATAATCAAATATCATATTTAGAGAGTTTAGAAGATTTTATATATCATAATATTTATAAAAATTTAGAATAATATGAGATTTCCATGATTTGTAAAACTTATTAAAAATGCAATATTTATAACCTTATGGGAATCATCAAAATTACAAAATTTATGAAAAACTCATGAAAATCATAAAAAGGCATTATGAAATTTATGGAAGTTGTGAAATTTATAAAAAAACCTCATGATAAACACAAAAGTATAGTAAATATAACAACAAAATAAGTATGAAAATATGAAAAGTTAGATATTTTAAAACATCTAAGACTAGGTTCCAACCCTATGCTAATTCATAAGCTAAGTCCTCCTACACCTATGTACAATCATTCAAATATCATAAGTAATCAATTAATACATATATCTTAGTTTCTAAACTACTCTAGGTTCTTGTTCCTTATTATACCATAATTCATAACTTCTAACATATCTTATAATCTTTTCATGTCAAAGTTGCATCAGACTCATATGTTCAAAGCATAACTTGAAACTCTCTCATATTCTTTATCATTATTTAAATATTTTCTAATTCTACATTTGTAATTATTCTTAATTTAGGTCTAATCTCTCATATCTTGACACGTCAAAAAATATTTAACTAATTTGAAAATATAACTTTATATTAAATGGACATTCCTGGATTATCAGATCAAACGGTTGTAGGGCCTAAGTTGCGACCTAAGTGAAATCTCAAAAAATATATGAAATTCACTAATTAAAAATTAGGATTTGGAAAAGATAAGATCAATTTAAATTGTTTAGGATTTCAATTCGATTGATTTATGTTTATTTTTCTAATTCAAATGGAGGATGTGAAAAGACTTTCTCTCTATAGGATCTTAGCTCTTAAGGAATCTCTGACTGCACTATGATTTTGATTTCTCCAATCCCATATGTCCGGGATTTTGTTCAACCTGGCATCGGTCAATTGATTAGTCTGGAAGACTCGATTGACCAACCTAACCAATCAATTGATTTACTAGAAATGGTCGATTGATCAACCCACCATTCCCTAGGATCAGTTGACTGATCAACCCATCCTTGGGGTTGACCTGTCGATCCATGTGCTGACCCATTAGACCTACATCCAAGTCTAGTCATGCTAATCCTATTGAGGCTCTATAGAAATGGTATGCTAAAGAAGTTAATACAAATTGTGGGAGTGAGAAGAAATAAAAGAAAATGTTCCAATGAAAAGACGTAAAAGAAAATTGTGAGATTACCTTAAGGTGGCATTTGATTCACAGAATCTTCCTTAAATTCCCAGGAATATTTTAAGGGAATGTTATATTTTCATGTTTGGTTGAAAATTTAGAAAAAATTTTCTGGGAATGTACACATTCCCGAGAATGTTTTTAACCAAATATTCCCATGAAGAGAGGTGAGTATCTTATATTCCCATAATATGGGAATGTTTTAGTTATATAAAAAAACTACTTTGCCTACTTTTTCATTAATGTCTTATTATCTCAACCCACCATCATCCATTATTGCTAACCACTTCCTACCACCACTCATTGCTATTGGCCATCACTCACTACTATTGACCATCACCCACCACCACCACTACTTATTACCCGCCACCCACCCCCATTGACCACCACCCACCGCCACCAACCTCTATTAACCACTACCTATGACCACTTTTCGTTGCTGACTATCATCCATCACTATTAACCAGTACATGCCGTTATTGACCATCGCTTACTATTACCTTTCACCATTGACTATACATACCACTATTGACCGATCAACTTTCTAGTGTTGACTATTTAATTTTTAATGAGGGCACTTTAATAATTTAATAATATTTTTAAAAATATACAAATTGATTAAAATATAATATTATAACATTCTTAGAAATATTTTTAATTGAATCAAATATGGTAATGTGACATTTCTGATAATTACATTCTTAAGAATCACATTGGCAAGAATATTAACATTCATGAAAATATATGATTTCGCAGATCAAATGTCATCTAAGTGAATTTTGAAATTCAAAATGAAGAGAGATGGAAAAAGATCGTCCTTTGAAAAATGAAAGGAAAAGATAAGGACCATGTAGAAATCGAACTTTCTTGTTAAAAGGAAGACAGAGGATGGATGTCTTGTGCTAGAGAGTAGAAGTAATGCAACCAGAGAAAGTACCAGAGAGGAAAGGCTACAACATAGAATTAGGAGATATTTCTTATTTTTATGTAGTCCCACAAAACCTATGTATATGCAAAAATTAAGATCCCGAAATTAAAGTGATGATTACTTTGAGTTTTTCTTCTACTTGTAATTAACTTATTGAAGTGCATATCAACAATAACATAAAAAGAATTTAAAAGCAATGCAAATTTATTTGTCATAATTTGGGGACAATAATAGTGACCGAGTTAAATCATGGATTCTAATTAAAATGGAGAGGGAAAACAATGTTAATGAGAGAGCAATGTTGCCATGTCAGATATATGACATGAAAAATTAAAACAAATGGTAAAGTTTAAATGAGAGTAGTGCTGATTTTCAGCATTAATGCAGCACTAGAAAATTTTTCTGTAGTTTATATCATATATTTTGTAATTTATTTTCTTAACATCTATATTATCACAATTTATATAATCTATCCTTTCAAAAAATAAATAAATGAATTATAAAAACATCTCATATTTTAAAACTTTATAAATGTTATAATCACTTTCAATCATAATTTATCCTTTAAATTGTAACAAATGTAGAAGCCTATATTTGGTCAAAATAAAACTCTTCTTATATTCTCTTTTCTTTTCTGCCGCAACATAAATTTACACACTCATCCGGATCATGTGTGTTTGAAAGTGCATCTTTAAAGCTAAAAACTATTTGTTGATTGTTTGACAACACTATACTAAAAGAAAATTTAAGTGAAATTCAAATAATGAAATGAACCATTCAAATTATGCATTTATTAAAATATAAGAAGCAATATTATTAAAATCTTAGTATAAAAATTATGCATTAGTCAAAATTTTTAGACCATCTTCATTGGATCAATTAGGTGGAGAGTGGAAGTTGTCCTTAACCAATTGATAAACCAACATAGTAAAGAAAATAAATGATAAATATTTTCAATCAATATAATACTCTCAACACTAACTAGAAATATTTTTCATAATTATCTTTTTCTATGTATGTTCATCATTGATTAAGGATAACATTACTTTGATCCTCCACTTAATCGATGAATGAAATCGGTGGTCTAAAAATTTTGACGGACGCATATCATTGGCAACGTCTTAATTAACTAATTGAAATTGAGATTTACGATTTTAATCAATTTCTTCAGTTCTATTTGGTTTAAATACATGCATCTTTTCTTCTAATATCACCTTATGGATGCTCAAATTTCTTCTCATCACCGATCCATCATTTAAAGAACAAAATAAATCCAATATGCGGTGGTTACCATTACTAACACCTCTGCGGTGATGGCTGTTGCTGCTGCAACCAATGCTATGACAATTCATTGTTTAAATTGCACAATACAACCACAGTCACCACTATCATCAATACCAACATGGCAACAGAGACATTGATCACTATCAATCTTCGTAATTCTATCGTTAATAATTACTTTTATTACCACCATCATCTAATTTGCCAAACATCAATACTATCATCATTAACACAAAAAAGCAAGCTAGTGTGATTTGGCCAATGCGGATTGTTAGTTCACATGGATTAATTTGTTTAAACCTACATTTAAACAAATTTATTTTTATGATGTCCAACCCGACCCTAGAGCAAATCAAACTTGCCCAAACGCCAACTTGTTTATATAAAAAAGAAAATTTTTGATAAAAATATTAAAATATATTATGTCCTTAATAAATATAGTGTATATATTATGTTTTTATAAAATCGTACTAAAAATTTTATTATAGCCCATTTAATTTTTATTAAAACAAATTTATTTATATTTTTTAAAAATTATTTTTCAAAAGATAAGCAAATCCATTTAAACCCACATTTAAACAAGCATTTTTTCTTAAAGTCCAACTTGTAAAAAATAATTTCGGATACAAGCCAGCTCACAAGCTTAGTTCAGATTTCTGATGTTAACTACCAAATATTATTATCAATTTTTCTGCTACTACCACTTTACCTATTAGCTATCACTAGTTTCTCTCTTTTATTATCATCATTCATTATATTTATTCGTTATTGATGCTTTTTCTTCTGCCGTCATTGTCATTATATCAATATAATTTTATTTTAATTAAATATTTAATATTATATATTATTTTTTATTATAAAATAAAAAATATATAACATATAATTATATAAATTATAGAATGACACATCAAACATTAAATGATATAAGATATTACATTTTGTACATCTTATGCTATACTTTCAGGACCTTATTCTACACGGCGAGCTTAATGCATGATGAGAAAGGATTCGTAGAAGATACTCTCATGAATGAGCAATTTCGTGAATTACGTATGAGGCCAGGTAACAGATGTCGTTTAAGAGATGCAACAAGATGGAAAATGATAGGCGTGGGACATGAAGGGGTGGGTGTGTTCAATTATAAATGATCGTGACATTAATGCATGATTAATTAGGAAGAGTTTTATAAGATACCACAATGAATTAACAATATCCTCAATTATGAGGACTAGCCACGAAAGTCCTTTTAAGAGATACACCAAAATGGAAATTAGGGATGGCAATCGTCGTGGGCAAGATACCTTAGACCGTGACACATCAATTGTATTTAATCCAAATTCGTGGATTTACTTCAGTTATGTTTGGCCGTAGCTAATTATCACAGTTCTGCAAATTATGAATGACAATTTGACCTATGTTTATCTGAATGGGTACTTGTAATTTTGTCTATTCAGGAGTAGGAGCATTAAAAAATGAGAATGGATATAGGCGGGTTAGTTTGGCCAAATTTCACGGACCAGTTCGTCTGATCTGGGAATTTTCATAGAAATAAATTAGTAATTTAATGATTCCTTTAAAAGATAGCTTAAACAAATGGAATCCGTGTCAACCGAATCCGTCTAGATCGGATTAACTCGTCGACTAATCTTTTCATTTTTTTTATATTTCAAAATTCTTAGATTATACTTTCTTACATTAAATATATATATATATATATATATTGAAAAAGTAGAGCCTATTTCATTTAAACCCAAATGACACTTTATTTAAAAATAATTAAATCCACCTCGCATCAACCTAAATGATAAATCCAATTAAATTTAAATCAATTACACAAAAAGAAATAGAATGGAAATCAAATTTTAAAATTGTTTTAAATTTTTTTTTGACTCAATTGTTTAAAGTACATGAAAAGTAAAAAAGAAAAAAAGGAAATTGGCTCACAGGCTGGTTCAATCTATATTGGGATCGGACTGGAGGGCATGATTCATTTAGTATTGTATTAGTGCGGATCGGACCTAATTCATCTGTTTAAAAGTATACAGATATGAAGATTTTTGTACACATTTTGTTCAATACAACTGTATAAGGGTCTTGTGCCAAACTAATCATGAAAATTTGCCCTCTTTTCTTCCCTGTTCTCTTTATAATCATTGTCCACAAACGTCGGCATGAAGCTATGATAGAGTGGAGGCCGATCATGCAGACTAACATTAGAGGAAACACCATGGGTCTCTTTTATTGAAGTCCATAATGCATCTCAACCGGAAGATAGATATATTATTCATTTTGATTGTTAATCTTTTAGTTCGAATAATACACAACTAATATGTAGTTCGGAAATTTGACTTTAGAATTAAATTTTAAATTTTTATTCAATTGCATAATCCGATTATCTATAGCCAAGATTTATCAATAGTGGCATTAGAATCTGATTGTGTCACAATTCAAATTACATTCATTTGGGATTTGGGTTTTGTTTTCAATTGTTTCTTAATAGCAAATTTTTCATCATATGACTTTTTAGATTTTTAGTTTATTTTTAATAAAATTGATCATTTTCATTATCAATGAAATTGATTAGTCTTTCAATGAGATTGAAAAATTGTTTTTTCAATGAAATTATTTTTTTTTATTATAAATAAGATTTATAAGTATATCAATGAGATTAAAAACTAATATGTTTTACATAGGATGTACATCATCTTCCAAAACTATTGAATCATAAGATGTTTTTGAAAAATTGTGTATGATATACATATTAGAAATGCATAATAATAATAATAATAATAATAATAATAATAATAATAATAATAATAATTACAACATAATGGATTTTGTCAATTAAAATTTAAAATTATGGGTCAAATAAGATAATATGATTATAATAAATTTGGCCAATTATATAATTAATCATGACTGATTATTATAATCTGATTAGAATTAGTTATGGTTAAATATTATTCATGATGATTCATTTTGATAATATGATTATGACTGATTATGATTTGATCATATTTTTGCGTTATGAAAAAACAATTGATTCCTATTCAAATCTGAATTGATTTTATGAGATAAAATCTAATAGAGATTCATAAGATGAATCCATATTAGTTTATAAGATAAATTTGATATTATGAATTAATATAAATTTGTTCATAAGATGAATGGTAGTTACAAATTAAATTTTATTGAATGAATTATATGTTATACATGTGATGCACATAATTTATGCGATTGACCTAAATGCATGAGATACGTTATATGTATGATATACATATATGATTAAATAATTTGTCAATCAACAATTGGATTTTGCACCAAAACTTTAATAATTTGGTTGTGTTAAAATTTTTTCAATGAAAAGGGTAAGAACACATGTTTCATATTGCAAGACAACTTAATGAGTTTATGATTCATATTTTTATATTTATTTGATAGATATTTTTTTTTCATGTTTTAATATTTATTTAATAAATATATTTGATTTTATATTTATTTGATAAATATATTTTTTTATGTTTTTACATTTATTTGATACATATATTTTATATCATGTGATGAGATTGCATGATGGATGAACTATTCAATGGGTTATTATTTTTAAATAAGACATACGTGTCTTACCTTCTTTCATTATTCTAGAATTATATTTCCTTTTCCTCTTTTTATGTTCCTCATTGGATTATAAGTCAAAGTTTTCTTTACAAGAGATGTAAATAGAATTGGAGGTAAAGTCGAAGTAAGTTTCCTTGTGTCAACATGATGGAGTGGAGAAGTGTGGATTAAGGCCATGTATGCATGGGATGCATATGTAAATTTTTTTATACCCTAGGAATAGTGTTTCACTTTAAGGTTAGAGTGAAAAGCCAACAATCATCCCCGGTTGATATCTATTTGTTGTATGCATGGGATGCTTGATAATTCTTAGTTATCTATTATGTATGTGATGCATGCAAATTCAAAAAATTATAAGATAATTTGAATTAATTAAAGATAAGACCTAGATTAATTTGAAATCCTTCACTTGAAATATGTTTCAACACCATTAAATATTAAATTGTAGGCAAAATAAATCAAAGAGTTTGATTAATCATAGCCTTCCATTATTGGCAACCATATGAAGTGTTACCATATTTTGCATGTATCATCAATAGTATTTGGGATATGTAAAATATAGAAAATTGTTCTATAGATAGTAATACTAATGGGATGTTTGATATTGGTGTCATCCTCACTAATATTTAGGGGCATCACTATTGGGCATGCTTATGTGGAAATAATGGGCCAAACTTAACAAGAATTTATATGCGGAAGCCAATAATATTTAAGTTTATGTCAAATCTCAGGCTCCTTAAATTGAGGGCTATATAAGATATAATTAGTAAGAGTGATCCACCTTTTGAACTTAATATGGTATTACCAATAATATTTGGGCTCATGGTGAGGATCTCAATCCCATTAGAAGGCTTTCCAACAAAACTTTCCAAACCTTGTCATAGGAATAATAAGATTGGATTAAAATAGTAGGAGGGATGTTTATATTATAAATCATGCCTATAAATAAATATAATTGATTGAATATTTTCTTATTCTATATTATTTTGTTATAATGACAAAGATCCACTTTATTCAATACTTGACGCAATAAAGTAAACTGACTCATTTGGATTGCTTTAATTGCTTTATGCTTACTTAGAAACCTCTTACAAACATTATGAAGGATAAAACGAATAAAATGGGTTAACTTAAAGGGAAAAACCCATGAATGCTACTCTAAATAAACATTAAAAAAAATGGGGAACTTACTTTTGTTGTGGAAAACCCAAACATTGGAAGAGGAATTGCAAGGTTTACCTTGCAGATCTAAACTAGAATAGTTTTGATTCATATATATATATATATATATATATATATATTCTTTGTTGAAATTAACATTTTGGTTGATGATGCTTCTTGGGTATGAGATATTGGATATAGGTCTCACATTTGCAATGAGTTGTAAGTGATGACAAGAAGTAGGCAACTAAGTAAAGGTGAGATGTTGTTACAACTTGGGAATGGAGCAACAATTGTTGCATTAGTTATAGGAACAGTTACTTAGTTTTGAATTCAAGATTTTCATTAGTTTTTTAAAATTGTTATTATGTTTTGAATTTTGTTAAAAATATTATTCTTATTCCAATATTGAATGAAGAAAATTTTATTTTTAAAATAAAAAATACAAAGTGTTCCATTGTAAAAGATGCCTTGTATATAGTCCTAGAACATTATCAAACAATCTATATACTCTTGAAACCAATGAATCATGGTATGCCCTTAACAAAGAAACATGCAAAAACAAGATAATCAAAATCATGCATACATTTGGCATCATAGGTTTAGTCATATTTTGAAAGATAGTATAAACAAGTTGGTTACTAATGAGTAGAGGTGAAAATAGGCCAGATGACCTATCAAGGCATATGGTCTAGCCTAGCCTGACTTATTTATTTAAACAAGCTAGGCCAAGGCTGATATATAACTAGACTTATCTTTTTTAGGCTTGGCTCATAGGTCTTCTAGGCCAAACTATTTAATAATTAATATATTTATATATAATATAATATATACATATATAAAATGCAAATATAATATAAATAATATTTCAATATATGCATTTATATATATGGGCCTAACTAGGCTATTAGCCTATTTTAGGCTTTAACTTGTTGGCTTATTTAAAGGCTTATTTATGCAATTAATCTTTTAAACAGGTTAAGTCAGGCTTCTTTAGTAAGTCAGGACAAGCCTAAATTTTGATTTTATATAGGCTTACAAGCTTGCTCAGGTCAATACTTTACAAAGCAAGCTTAGCCTATTTAAGGTAAAGCCTAACTTGACCTAACTTATTTCTACCTTTATTAATGGATTATTAAATCTATCTGATTTGGAACCAATTTCAAATTGTGAGTCTTGTCTAAAAGGAAAGATAACCAAGTTATCATTTGTTGCAGAAATGGTGCGAGCCTAAGATATGTTAGATTATATCTACTTAGATGTATGTGGACCACAAAATATTAGTGATCAAGGAAGACATTCCTATTTTGTTATCTTTATTAATGATTATTCAATGTATGGATATTTGTTTCTTATTAAGAAAAGTTTGAGACTTCCAAAAAGTTAAAAGAGTTCATATTTGAAGTAAAGAAACAAATAGGTGAAAGTATAAAAGTTCTTCAATCTGATCAAGGAAATAAATACTTGAGCGCTGATTATCTTAAAGAGAATGAGATTATCTTTTGGTGGACTCCTTCAGAAATGACCCACTTCAAACATGTTTTGGAATGAAAGAAATGAACCTTATTAGATATATGATTCAATCCATGATAAGTTTCATTGATTTTCCAACCTCATTCAAGGGATATGAGATATGCTACAACAAGCAATAAAAAAGAACACTCATTTTTCTGATAGAAAATTCCATCATCGAAAATACCAATTTCCAATGGAAAATGGTCATCGATCAAATCGTCGTCAAAAAATTTTTTCTGAAGAATTTTTAAAGGATAGTTTCTTCACATTTTTTTTTCTTTTATCCATTAGAAATTTGTCAGAATAGTCATTAGTAATCCATTGAAAAGTTATCAACAATCTGTTGGAAAAACCATCCAAAAAGGCATCAGAAATCCATAAGAAAGAATATATTTTTTTTAATTTTAATTAATATAATTTTCTACCGTTCTATTTTATTTTTATTAAAATAATTTTAATTAGTCATAAAAAATTAATTTTAATATTTTTAAATTCTAATTCTAAAAATTAATATTTAATTTATAAATAAAAATTAAAATACGACGCACATGAATAGTTATAAATATATAAAATTAATAAAATAATTTATAAATTATATTATTCAAATCAATAATATATGAAACATATTATTCAAATAAAAATATAAAAATATAATCATACCCAACATCAGTGAAGAATTGACATCAGTCTCTTGATCCCAAATAACATCTTGTTATTGGTGCTGTGGGCCAACACTGGGCCATGCAGGACCTTTGGCTAGTGGCAGTTGAATTGCCAACTACTGTGGTAATGCCAGATACATGTAGGTAGGTGGCAACTAGTAGTAGGTAAGGGGCTAATGGTAGCCATAATGAGAATGAGGTGGAGAATGCTGGCTTTACTACTACTTTTGAGTTTGGATAAGATGCTTTGTCCAAGGGAAAACAACTTGTGTTTGTTGTTGCATCTTACCAATAGTGCACTTGATCTACTCAAGCGTAGCATGTGACAAGCTTTTAGTATGAGATGTAGTAGTCGATGTAACCATCCCCACGGTGGCCTTGGATGCCAACCAGTAGACCCACCTCTTGTTGGTATTACTGGCGGTGTCCACTCATAAATCATGATCAAATGGCCCTCCGACATCACTAGCCATCTCACCAGAACCTTGAGGACCTCTCTACATCTACATTTGCATCAAGTCCTAATTTCTTTTGTTGAAATTCTCCTACAAATTGAAATAATTAATTATTTGATATTATAAATATAATATTTTTACTATCAAACATATAATACATTAATAATAAAAATACAAGTTAAGAGAAGTTGCTTACATAGGACTATTCAACTTGAGGCAAAATCCATCGACTGTCCTTCTAGGTGTGGGTGCGGTAAAATAAACTGTCCATGGGTGGCTCGACCCTAGTTTTAGCTATTTGCACAACATAAAAATTTTCATGGACAATATAGAGTATGAATGTAACTATAATAATGTAAATGATATCAATAACATTAATTTAAAATAATGTTATCATGCACAGTTGATACTCTGATATGGGCATAAATCTACTAGTTTGCAAGAAGAAACCCTATTTGACTGCATCCAAGGCCTGTTTCTCTTATTCTATTTAGACTTTGACTTAAATTTAAGGTCCTCCTAGTACTTGAGAAGGCTTTCCACTCATCATCTCTGATTCAGTCGGGTTGAGTGGGCCTTTTATTCTACACCTTATCTATCATATCCTTTATTTTAATAAAACCCTTGTGGTTGAAGTCCATCCACATGTCCTTCTTATAAGAAAGATTTCATTTTCAATACTTCTGTAATTAAAAAACAAGGAAAGCATCAAATAGTTAGAGAACCATTTTAAAAAAGAAAATTAAATTATAAACAAAGTAATGAAACTTTATCCCAAACTCCACATATAACATCCTATGAGTAAGCTCCAAAATACTCTTCCACGTAGCCATACACCTTTATACTTACTTATAATAATGTGGTGTATAGTGCTTATTGGCTCGTGGGTTAGGAAAAACCTGACTAACAAATAAAAATAATTATAGTTAAGAAATTAAAAAATAAAGTTGATGTCAAAAATAAAGTTCATGATAAAAAAAACTACCTAGTCCTATACGGCATAATGGTCTCCTTAAGGCTAAGTAGGGGTAGCCTAGGGAAGGAAGGCTGTCTAGAGGTTAATGCTGCTCCTAAAGATGAAGGCACCATCTGTGATGGTGTCTCAATTGTCTCTAGTGATGAGTTTTGCTGTGATTATGTTTGTGTCGATGCCTATACATGTGGCTCCATATAGCAAGATGTAGATCACGGTATGGGCATGAAAGTATAGCCAGAAGGAATGACAGTTTGGGCCTCTGACCGACAATCGCAAGCGAATTGCTACTAGGGGAATCATAAAGGAACATTGTCCCTGTTACTGCTATTTTCTACCTCTCGTCTGGTACCCCCATAACTTGTCATCTACAAATGTTCAAAAATGGCATAATTAGAAAATAATCATATATATTAAAATATGAATAAAGTAATTTTGCACTCATATATACAAGTAATAAATTTACATGTCACATATCAAATGGTAGTACCTTTGTTTGATTCATTCTTCGCATCATCATCATCATCTTCTTCTTCTTCTTCTTTGTCTTTATTGACATTACCTTCTTATTCTACATCTATTAGCCCATCCACCCCTTCATATCCCCCATCTTCATCATGCAAGATAACAATTGAATCATTTACTGGAATTAACTGAGGTACATATGACATAGTCTCATCCTAGTAAGCACGTTCTACTATGTGTTTATTCTCGATCATTCTGCGAGGCTTGCTCTTTATAACAACCAAGCAACCTTATTTCTCTCTCTTTGTCCTTGGTTATGGTAATACACTTGCGTTTCTTGTTGTGCATCAATGAAAGGATCATACTTGGTATATCATCTTGTATGTTTGGTTTCAACTATGTTGTATTAGAGTTGCACTCTCATACCACGACCTAACACAGGATTAAACCACTCACAGTAGAAAAGTATCACCTTTTTGATCGACAATCTATATACTCAACTTGTATAATCTCTTTAAGAATATCATAAAAGTCATCTTCCCCTATTGTAACATTCTCTATGCCCTTCACACATACTTCATTATTAGTTATTTTTTTTACCGATGATCTTTTCAATTTTGGTCAAATTTTGATAAAAATTCATGATTTTTTTGTAGTGAAGAAACCTAGTTACAAAAATCTAAAGATACGAGGGTGTCCTACCTACGTCAAGAGGCTAGTGGGAGACAAATTGGATAGCAAATCCACTAAGTGTCTTTTTTATGGAATATCCAAAAAAAACTAATTAGATATTATTTCTGCCATCTTATTGAGTAAAAAGTGTTTTGTTTTAAGGAATACCACTTTATTGAAGAAAAAGTTTTCTTATATAAAGTTAGTGGAACCTCGATAGACCTCGTAGAAGTTCAAAAACCATAAACCACCATCTAGTTGAACCTATTTATACACAACCTTTTTAAAGATATAAAAGAACCTGAAGGCCACCTGAGAGGGGTGGTCTTATGGTTAAAGGTAATAGTGATCATTCTCCATTGGATATTGATCCATGGACTTATAAAGTGGCAATGCTTAACATCGATTCAGGAAAATAGCAAGATGCCATGAAATTTAAAATAATACAACCAGAAGGTTTCATATCCAAGGATCGTGAGCAAAAGGTTTACAAACAATAAAGATCCATTTATAAATTAAAACAAACTTCTTGAAGTTGGAATATCCAATTTAATGGTGCAATCAAAATGTTTGATTTCATTATAAATATGGACAAACCTAGTGTATACAAGAAGGTTGATGGGAGTGTAGTCACTTTCTTAGTGTTTTATGTTGATGACATACTACTTGTTGGGAATGATGTAGGCATGTAATAGGCAATTAAAGCATGGTTATCTATTATCTTCACTGTGAAAGGTTTGTGTGAAGCATATTATATATTAAAGATAAAGATCTATAGAGATAGATCTAAGAGGATGATTGTCTTAATCCTAACATTGTATATAGACAAAGTGTTGAAGAGGTTTAACAAGAGAGAATTCAAGAGGGGATTGCTTTTGATAACCATTATACATATTCTATTTTGTTTGAATGATATATAGAAAAATTACTTTTTAATATTAAATTACTTAAAAGTGCAACGAAGAAAGAGAAAGTAATAGAAAATTGTCTTTATTGTTGGGATAAGGATAATGATGATAAAATAAGACAAAAATGAGAATAATAAGAGTATAAATATTAATATTCCTCTTTCTATAATTTTGATTAAAATAAAATTTACTTAAAGTAACTTTTAGTTTAGTCAGGAGTATTGCCTATAATTGATTATTAAAAGATTTTTAAAACTGCAACTAAATATCTCTAAAAAAATGGGTATAATCAATTATTAGACCTATAATTGATTATTGACAATTCTAATCGTTATACCAAACAAATATTATATATAATTCATTTTATGTTTTGTAATATTTTTTTTGATAATTGATTAAATATAATCTATTTTTATTTTGATGATGTATAAAAAATTACTTTTTAATATTAAATTATTAAAAAGGACAATGAAGAAAGATAGAGAATGGAAGTTTTTATTGTTATTGTTAGGACAAGAACAATGAAGACAAAAAAAGAAAAGAAAAGTGAGATTAATATGGGTACAAACCTTATTGTATATCTTTCTATAATTTCAATTACAATAAAAGCTAGCGCGGGTAGTTTTATAAGTAAAGAAACAAGTCTCTCAATAAAGTATATGCAACACTTTTACTAATTTAGAGTTAAAATTAATAGTCAAATAATATTTTTATAGTTTTTTAAAACCTTAATAGGGTAATTTGTAACTTTTTTGAACTTTAAGGGTGTAATTTGTAAACTTTTAAAGTTTAAAAGAGTAATTGATCATTAATAAAACTTTAAGGGCATGAAATGAATTTTTCCCAATTTTATTTTAAAACATAAGAAAAAAAATATTTTTACTCCACTAATTTCTTCACTACTTTTTACCATCCACCATTACTACTGTTGTCATCACTATCACTGTTAGGTGGTTATGGACAGTAGTTAATAATGGTAAATGGTGGCAGGTTGAGATTGAAATGGTAATAAATATTAATAGAAGGTTGGGCAAAACAATTTTTTTAAATGATTAAAACATTCTCATGACATATCCACCTTCTCTACAAGAATAATTTGAAAAAATATTAGGTTAAAAACATTTCTAAGTAAATTTTGCTTAATTTTGAACTACACATAAAAATCTAACATTGTTTTAAAGCATTTAAAAAAAATGTGAGAAAGATTTTACAAACTAAATGCACCTTAAAGTATTGTAGCTAGACCTCAGGTGGCGTTTGATTAGCAAAATCATACATTTTTAACAGTCTTAACATTGTTGGGAATGTGTTCCCAGGAATGCCATATTATTATATTTGGTTCAATTAACAAAATTCATAGGAATATTACAATATTGTGATTCAATTACTTTGTATATTTTTTGAAGATATTGTTAGATTACTAAAAATATTCTCATAGGAAAATGAATGGTTAACATAAAAAAGTTAATCGATTAACGATGATGAATAGTGATTAATATTAATAAGCAGTAATCAACGATGATGAGTGCTGATTAATGACGGTGGATGATGATGGATAATGGTTAACGATAGCGAATTGTGGCTAACAACAATTAATGATAATGGATGGTAGTGGACAATGATTAATGACGACGAGTGGTGATGGGATGTGATCAATGATAATGGGTAGGGATAGATAGTGGCCAATTATGGTGAGTGGAGGTGTACAGTGGTAATTGACAATGATAGGGGTTGGATAGGTGGCGGTCAACAGCAGTAGTAAATAACGATGAGTAGTAATGGACGATCATTAATGACAATGAATGGGGGTGAACGATTGTTAATGACAATAGATAGTAGTAGGCGGTGGTTAATGATGTTAGATGGTGATGAATTAAGGTGGTTATAATAGTAAGACTTTAATGAAATTATGGGCAAAATAGCTTTTTTTTTATATCACAAAAATATTCCTATATTATAAGAGTATAGGATACACACCTCCCTCCATAAAAATATTTTAAAAAAGTATTTGACGATAAGAACCTTTTCAATAATATGAGTAATTTTTTAATAATTTTTTAATTTTGAATCAAATATAAAAATTTTAATATTTTCTTAAAATATTCTAAAAAATATAAAAAAGATTTTACTAACCAAGCATCATCCTGGAGTTGAGGAAATTGTTCATCCATTGTGGTATCTTATACAAATTCTTCCTAATCAAGCATTAACATCATAATCATTTAAAATTGAGCACACCTACGCCTACTCCCGCTCCACGTCCGACTCCCATCCTTCTCCATTTTGTTGTATCTCTTAAATGATATTTGTTGCTCCACAGGTGGTACGTAATTGATGAAATTACTCACTCTAGGGAGTATCTTGTACGACTCCTTCCTAATCTTGCATTAATATCGCAAGGAATAGGGAAGGCCAACCAACCATACTTGGATATTAAGTCTCTTTCAATCATAATTATTATTTTGTGACCGTAGTAATAACAAATTATTTAACACGTAAGGTTAAAATTTAAATTTAAAATTTAAAGATAATTTTTTTAAATATTATTGTATAATTAAAAATACCAATTTTGTTTATTTTTCAAGTTGAATAAAATGCGAGGGAAGAGTTGTTGTGGATGGAGGAGGAAGGAATAGGGAATAAAAAGAAAAGGAACGGAGCATTAACTTCTTATAAATATACCAAAAATGTGGTTATTTTTTTTTCCCTAAATTCATATGCCGGTTACAACTTAACTAAATTGTTGTGAATATAAGCACATTTTTATGTACCTATTTAAGAAAAGTAGCAACTTTGGTTTTGTAAAGTTGTATACAAGTCGTATAACTTGCAAACTTTATGCTTAAATCTTGCAACTTTTTAAAGAAAAGTTGAGAGAGATAAATTTCGAGAATGATTGAAAGCCCAAATTCAAAACTTTCACTAAATTATTTCCAATTTTCTTCCTCGTAAGAGGCTTATGATACACATTTACGAAGAAATTTTTTTTAAAACAAACCTTATATCTTTAAAAGACCTACATAAGGCTTCACAGCAGACCCCATCCATAACCTTCCATTTTGTTCTTTCACTTCACTAACCGAATTAAGTTCTCTTCCATATTTTCCATCCACAATCTCTAAAACATTTCCATTTTCATCCAACCTAATTGCCACAGAATCTATCCTAGGGCTTTCTTGCATCGGATTTTTTGTGTTTTTCAAATTGAACAGCCTTCCTCTTCCACTGTTCAATGCTATCCAAAAGTCTCCATTGGGATTTCTCTTGATGTTATCGGGGAATGTTGCAAGCCGTGAAAATGTTTCCACAGAATGTTTTGCATCTTGAAGATGAACCTTTAAAATTTTAAGAGTGCCGGATTCTGCTAAGACAAGAAATGACTTGTCCTTACTTAGGGCTACACCATTTGGGAATGCTAAGCCTTTCAGCAAAACTTCTATTTTTTTGGTTCTTGGGTCATATTTCAGCAATCTTCCTGTTCTGTCATCGTTGATAATTACTTTTATCCATACCCTTGAAAATTCAAAAAATAAGAATATATATATGGGTAAGTTGAGAATTCAGAAATATTCAACTGCATAAAGAACTAGCTAGTAAGTGAAAATATATATAAAATAAGTTGTGTTATTTTAAAGGATATATCAATTTGGGATTGGGTCAAAGTTAGTGTCTTAACATAGACTTGCACATAGTAATAACTTGTTTGATTAATTTGTAAAATCAGGATTCTTTTCCACTGAAAATAAAACCTGAAAGCATATCGAGGTTTATAATTTACAAGGATATGATGTCTTAATTAAAGTAATCGAAGATAAATAGAACTTATTATATATGTCATTGTCTAGTTTGTCTGTTCATAAATGAAATTATGTTTAATTTTTGTTTAATTTGAGTGTAATTACATGATACCAAGAGTAAAAATAAAGCATAGAATACTTTAAATTAAGTGTCAAAATCTTATTTAATATTAATATATAAAAATGATATCATCCACTTACTGATTTTAGATGGCAAAACGATGAATGGGTAAATTACATTATTTTAGTTAAAATTTCTTGAAAAAAAAAAAAACCCTTTCTTCACCTCCATTTTCTCTCTCCTCCCGCCTATCCACCCACCAACTTTATTAAAATTGGCACTTGCGTCGACTACAATCTCCCTCTTCCTTTTTTTTTTTTTTCATTTTTCTCTCTCTTCTTCCACCCAAGAATTCATGAAACCCAACAGTTGCAAAATTTCTTATATTATCTGTACAGTACTTGAATTTTGCAGTGATTCTTTAAATTCTTCGTGTGTATAGAGAAAAATGATCAATATTGTTAGTCTATCATCAATTTAAAGTCAATTATCTTTGAATTACAATTCTTATTGCTATAGAGTGATTGCGAAGAAAGTGTATAATGTTTAGATTTATTAGTCTGTGCAGAGACCATTGATTTGAGTCTATTTATTCTAATTTATTCCCTCAAAATAATTTCACATATAAAACTCAAAATTTTAAAAATATTGATGAATTATATTTACTTTTTAATCTCTTACTTTGCTTCTATTACGGGGAAGAGGCTTATAAGTTAACTTTCAAATATTTTTGTTATACTTAGTACAAGAGGCAATCTCTACAATATCACAAGTACCAATGCTTTAAAAGCCATCTAAAGTAAGTTATTTACAAATTGTTTGGTTCAAAGAAAACTCTACAAAAAATATAATTCTTTTGGAAAGTAAAAAAATACTTAAATTATTTGATTAACCAAACAAAACTCTACAAAAAATATATATAATTCTTTTGGAAAGTAAAAAAATACTTAAATTATTTGATTAACCACTAATTTAAAAAATGAGGGAAGTTTTACATCCCACAAGGCATGCAAAGTTATTTGTCCAATTCTTCCAAGTAAATTCTATTTCTTATATTTTTAATTAAATAAAATAGAAAACTATCCTTATAAAATTTAAATAATGACAAGATTACATTTTTAAAAACTTACACAACATTTTGACAAAATAGTATAATTTTTCTATAGGATATTTTAGTAATTTCAATAATATTTCTTAAAAAGTTATAATTAAATTAGATATCATATGGAAACTTACTTCCTAAGAAGTTCTATTTTTTTAGTACTAATCAAATAACTTTTAATATTTTTCATAAAGTTCACACAAGAATTTATTTATTGAAAAATTTAATTTCATATAAGAATTTACTTTCTATATGAATCCAGAGATTTCTTAGTTTAAATATTTTAAGAGTTGAATACAATGATAAATTACGCCTATTGTTTAGAATTTTATAACTTTTAAAATGGTCAAACTTGATTAGATTTGATTAAAATTCATTTTATTAGGATTAAAAGTAATTTTCTCTCCGCTTAATAACCCCAATGTTTTCATGTTATTTACCATCAACAGTATAAATTAATACATTAATCAATTGAAATCCATACAAATTTAAACTAATTCTAAGCAAATAATTTTTTTTTATAAACACATCGAAATCATATCTTTAAAATTAACCTCAAGTATTAGAAATCATTTCTTTTTATGAAAAATAATTAAAAAATTGAGTTTGCATATAGATTATGAAGAATTTAAGAGGACAAACCTTCTTTGAAACAAGATGCTGCTATCTGTGAAATACACGACACCAGTGCTTGAATCAATGTCCAAAGCATTTGTAAAACGAAAGGGGATGCCCCCAGCTGAAGTGGCTAACTTTCGTGCCACGCCACCATTGCGTCCCACCTTCACAAGTCCAAAGTAAGCATCGGCAATGTAGAGATCACAAGTTGCAGTGTTGAATTTCAGTCCTAGAGGCCTTCCACAAATGGGTTCGTTTTTTGGGTTGGTTGACCCATCACACACCGTTTTATTCCTAAATAAATACACATAAATTAAAGCAAATTAATTTTTCCTAATTAAGCATATGCATCATTATATATATATATATATATCTATATATATATAATCCATACCTGAACTCATAGTTCTAAAATTCGACGGGCCATTAAATTGGATAAAATACTAATTCATTGGTTAAATCACTGATTTATTGTTTGAATCAATTTTAAATTAAAAAATATAATTTATATTATACATATATATTAATATTATATATTTATAATAATTTGATATATGATAAAATAAAAAAAATTAACACAACATAAATTTATAATATAAATAGAAAAATAATAAAAATACAAGTTATATAATAATAATAATTTATGTAAGAAATAATTAAAAATTAAATTTAATTGATGTAAAATTACAAAAGTATTACATCTTAATCGTTATAAAATTATAAAAAATAAATAAATTTTAAAACATATTAATTTGAATCATTGACTTTGACCGATATGCACTGATTCGCACCTATTCAAGTGGATTCATATACAATTTTGATTCAACACCTTTAATTGAAAAGATTCACCTATTCACCAATTTAATAAGTCAATCTAGGGTAATTTTTAAATCTATGCTTGAACACATTAAATACCACGTTTAGGTAAACATTTATTTGTGTCATTTGAGAAGTGCTATATTCAGAGAGACAATGGGTCAAAATTAGAAAAGCACTGTGCTTCTTGGTCGAAATTGGAACATAAATTCAGTTCTATTTTTGGGATATACCACGTTTTTTTTTTATATATATATCTGGGTGAACTTGAAAGCCTTAATTACTACAATTTTCGAAGGATTTTCATCCATTTCTTTTCCTTTTTCATGTTTTTTGAATTCAGTATATTAATTTGTGGAAAAAAAAAATTTCTTCTTTATAGTTTTTTTTAGTATTTTTTTGGTTATAAATTTTGATATAAAACTTGCAAAGCCAATTTAAAATATATTAGTGTGTCTCTCTTAAAAAATAGATAAAATGCTGAGAAGAAGAATTAACTTAAAAAAGAAAAGAAAAAAAGAAAAATAGACCACATCATTGTATTTCGTGTCAATCTCAGAAAAATGAATGCTCTCATTTAATATCCTTCCCGTCTTTCTTCTCCAACAGCAGAGATATAGATTAGATAAGCCGACTGGGTCATGCCAACTTGTATTTGCAGACCCAGAAATACTTGATATTTTAATATCCACACCCATTTTTATTTTCAATTAATAAAATAAATTAATTATTAGTTTTAATTTTATTATCTATGTATATATCAATTTTATAAAATTCATATACATTAAAAATTATATTTTTAAATCATTAAAATTATAGTTTTTTTATTAAATAAAAACAAAAATACATATTATAATTAAAATATATAAATATTTCTTATTTAAATCTACTCTAAAACAAACTTAAAAATTATAAGAAATCAACCATTTTCTAAATTTGCATGATATCATCTATGATTTAATCTTAGTACATATAATGTAGAGAAACATAACGATTGAAGTAATGTTATTTGTACTTTTATATATTTATTCTTTCTTTACTTTCCTTTTCATATTAAAAAAGAAAATTATTTTTATTCATCAAAAGAAAGTGTTATGTCAATAACTTTTTTATATATATAAAAAAAAGAAAATAAATAATGGAAGAATTATGTATTATTCCATCTGCTAAAATCTTACAAGTCTACTAAATCCGTAAGTTTAGACTCGTTTTTACATCTAACAATGATAATCATATAAAAAAAAAAATCCTACAAATATATTAAAACTGTATGTGGAGTGAGATACTAACAATCGTAATCACTTGTGAGACTTGTAATGTAAATTTAGTTATCGTGGGTCAAAATCTTACCTGTGTGGTGAGGTAACAGCAAACTGAGTCCAACCAACATTTGGCCCTCGCCACTTGAGGATTCTACCATCAGATACACTGATGTAAGGTCCTTGGCCATGGCAATCGAATTCTATGCTTTCAGGGCCAGTCACTTTAGGGATTCGTAATCGGGAATACGATCTTTGGCCATCTCTGATAAAAACTGGTTCATAAGAAAATACCAGAGAAAAGTGAATTGGGAAGACAAAGAGGAGAAAAGTTGCGAGAGAAAATCTCATGGTGCTTTTATGATAATTTAAGAAGCAATGACATGTGGTCTTCACTGTGAGTGCATCCGTATCGTCCTGTCTATATATAAAAAAATGTACGGTAACCAAGGAGATTCACAAGCCTCGATGTAATAAATATGTTCAGAGTTACCAGAATCACAGTGGGACACCATTTGGTTTTTTTTTTTTTAAGAAGATGCATGGGATATTTAATAAATAATTTTTTTATCATATTTTTATTGATGTGAGAGATTTTAAATATTTATTTAAATTAATAAATTATTTTAATATTTAATAAATATTTGTTTGAGTTAATATTTTATTCTTTAAAAAGGTAATTTAAAAAAAAATTAATTTTTTAGTTAATTATTTAACATTTAAATATAAAAAGATATTATTATTTCTATTCAGACATCTTATCTTTGATATACAAATTTTTTTTTATAAAAACTATATATAAAATATATTTTATGATAAATCATTTAATAATTAATTCATATGCATTAAATATATTATTTGATTCTTCATTTTTTTTCATAATTAATTTATAAAAAATAATAATATGAACAATAATAATAATTAGTAATATAAAAAAATTATTTTTATCTAAAATTTTTTAATAGAATTATTTGGATATGAAGGAAAAATATATTATAAACATTAATATTAAAATTAATAAAATTTTATTTTTCTATTATTTTATGTATGTGTGTTAACATGTGCCATAAATAAAATTATTAAATATTTAGACTTTTATTACAAATACATTTTGTCTCTCTTAATTAATACGGGATACATGTTAGTCATACAAGGCTAAGAACAATGTGTGGACAGATTTATTTCTTAAATGAATGCATGAATTTGAATCTTTTAAATTTCTTTTTTATTAATTTCTTTAATTTTAAAAAATAAAAATATAATTTTTTATTTTAAAATTTATAAAAAAATTTATTAAAATTTACTATTTTAATATATAAAGGAATTTTTATATTTATCTTTTTTTTTTAAATTTATATCTTCTTGAATTCATATTCTGAATGCATATAGGGGTCAAAAAAATTGAAAAAAACCTTGACCCACCTCCCCACCTCCAAACCACACTATTTATTAGAACAGGGATTCTAGTCTAGCAGGGTAGAACAACTGTCCCACTTTATCAACTTGCATCCGTCCTTGTTTGTGTAGAGATCAAGAATTTTCATGAAAGGCGGTTATTGATTACATTGATATATGTGATGCACTCTCCATTTTTCGTTTTTTTTTTTTTTTCCTTGGTAACATATCTTATGCGCTTAAATGGGCAAGACAACGACAGAGTAAGACCAAGACACGTATAAATCGTTTCAGATTCATATTTTATTATTAGAGATAAAATTTATTTTAATCTATATTTTATTATAGAAGATAAAATTCATTCTATTTCCTTGTCTCAAGGAACAACAAAGCTTCATAAATTTTTTTAGAGAATGATAAGAAATAGAAAAAAGTATAATAAGAATATAAATCTTAAAATTAAATGTTTTAAATTTACGTGTAATCACAAAAAATTTTGAACATAAATAAATAAATAAAATTTTAAATTCAAATATAATCAATAATTATTTTAAATTTTTTATTTTATATTAAGATACGTTTTCATTGTATAATTATTTAAGACACTTAATATATATAAAATATAATATCTTTTTAAATCTATGATTTGAAAAATACTTTAGCATTTTTATTTAAAATATATTATTTATATAAAATAAAAATAAAACAATATATTTCAAATTTTAAAGCAAAGTAAGGTACAACGGAGTAAAAATTATGATTTTTGTCTCCTTTTCAAAATTCAAAACGAAGCAAACTTTTGCTGCACAAAAAATTTATTCATTTCCGTACATCACGGAGCAATCTCCGCTAAAATCCCTTAATTCAAGGTGAATTAATATACTTAGATGTGTGTGTCAAATTAGACGAATTGGTTTCCTGGCAACCAATTTTGTACTGAGCAATATTAATTTCACCTTTTTAATATTCCCTCAAGCTCATAATTATTGCTCATGAGATAGTGTGAGTAAGAGAGTTGATATTTAGAATTAATCTTCCATATTTATATGATATGTTTCTTTTACACACTGCTTGGATGAAGGGAAGGAAAGGAAAGAAAAAGAAAGGAAAGAAAAGGAATGGAAGATGATTTTTCATTGATTGGTTGGGTGTAAATAGAGAGGAAATGAAGTGGAAGAAAATGTAATAAAAAATTATTTAAAAAATAAGAATAATAATATAAAATCATAAGATTACATAATACATGATTAAAATATATAAATATTATATTTAATTTATTA
>JANHAO010001068.1:0-35383 GCA_026873985.1 Saraca asoca
TTCTTCTCATATTTGCTTTTGAGCAAATGTTATAACCTGAAATCAAAGAGAAGGTTAGTTTGTAAATAGTAAGAGTTTAAAAATTTAGTTTCATTATCAAAGTTATTTTTGTAACATTAACATAAATTGTTTTTCAACATCAAAATAAATTTAGGGCTAAGAGATTAAAATTTTAGAATTAACAATCTCTTTAAGGTTAACAAACTCCTTAAGGTTAACAAACTCCTTAAGGCTAACAATCTCCCTAAGGCTAACAATCTCCCCCTTTTTTATGTTGACAAACAATTTTAGATTAACAATCTTCTAATGATCTTGATAATTCTGATGATGAATCTTATGTGGATCCTACTAATCTTTGTGTGAAAATGCATGAGGCACTACTTAAGACTTAAGAAGAATTAAAGAGAGTCAATAACGAGTTGAAGCAATTAAAAATTAGGAATGAGGATCTATTAAAAAGAATTGGGGAAACTGAAAAAGAAAATATTGATTTAAACCTCCTAGCAGAGAAATTAGTCAGTGAAAATAAATCATGTGAACACTATATGACCTATAAGTGTGAAATAGAAAAATTGAATAAGAGTTTGCAAATTTTTTTTGATAGCAATGCTAGATTAAATAATATGCTATATAATCAGAGAGAATTTCAAAATAAGAGTGGCTTAAGATTTAAGCAATATAGGAATAAGAGGTCAAATAGGATTTTTAGACAGATTACCTACTTTTATTGTAATCATAAGGGTCACCATATTAAATACTGTCCATTTAAAAATGGAACATATGAGTTGAAATCGAATGAAAAGCTTGTTTGATTGCCTAAAGTCTATCTGTCAAATTTAAATGCTACTATTGTGAGATTTAACAGAAACACTATTGTTGATACTAACAATTTTGGACCCAAAGGTTATTGGGTACTAGCCAAGAAAAAGTGACTTTAGTTTTCTAGGTCTGTGTGAGAGAAAAGAAAGCAACTTAGGATGAAAAAAAAAGTTGCACTCACCACAAGATAGATCATGATACCCCCAGTCTTAGTAAATTCCTTTTATAATTTTTTGCTTTGATTTTCTTTTGATATGTACATTGCATTTACTAACTTTAGCATCAAAGATGTTGCCAAGTCTACTTTTGTAGGTACATGAAGTGGACTTGGATATTTAGGAGACTTAAGCAATAAAATTAGTTGAAAAACACATAAGAAAACATTTAAAAGACTGAGCAATATTAAAACTCAAATTTAGGACACCTGAATCGATTCAATAATCTATTTGATTTTACCAGGTTTTTCAAAGATTTTTAAATCGATTTATAAACTGGTTCAAAATAATGATTTTCACTATGAATCGATTCACGAACTGATTCAATGAATTTTTCAATCTTCCAGGAAGTTTTAAAATTCAACAAATTTTTTGAAGCTCATTTGAATTGATTCCCAGATCGATTGATAAGTTTGAATTTTTACTATTTGAATTGACTATCGAACCAATTATCTTAAATATTCATAACCAAATTGATTCCTTAACCTATTCAAAACCACAAAAATACTCATTTGAATCAATTCATTATTAAAATGTTGCTCTCTAAATCAATTCACGAATCAATTTAATGTGTACAACTATATATACATGAACCGATGTCAAACTCATTTTACAATAACCCAACCAAAGAACCCCTAATTTTTCTCTCAAGCTCTGGACACTCCTCTCCTAAAAAATCCCTAAAATTATCAAGTCTAACCCGATTGTCCCCAAATTTCTTTTTACAAAACATTAAAAACCCCCTACAATCAACTTTAACCTATCAATTTCTCTAGAAACACCCAAAATTCAAAAAACCCAAATCACTCATTAAAACCCTAGGTACCAAATTTTCAAGATTTTTGTAGAAACTCAACTATGGCTAAGAGGATCATGCTCACCGCAAAACACAAGGACAAATCCCCAGTGAAAACAAGTCAACCAACTGAAGAGGAAGGCCTGTTCAACTTTCCATTAGAGTATGCCTCTTTCTTAGCCTTTGAGAATAGGAAGGTTGAGCCAATAAAATACTTTAGTGAACAAATATTTAGAACCACCCATTTAGCACAACAACTAAAAAAATACAAGTTAGAGAAATTCATGACGTACAAAAATACTGCTAAACCTAGGGTTGTTAGAATGTTCTATGCCAACCTAGTTGATGCTGAAGGAAAATTATCATGTTATGTGTTGCATAAACATATGGTTGTAGATATTGATGTTTTAGCTGCTGAATTTGGTATTAATAATACTACACCTAAGCTTATTACAGAATCCTTTGCCAAATACAATAGGGAAGTGGCTATAAGGATGTTGTTTCCTTTTTCCACCCTTAGAGATGGAAGTGGAAAACTACTCGTTATAGGTCTATCCCCTAATGACAAGATTCTACACTATGCTTTAAGCCAAGTAATTATGCCTATACATATTAATTTTACTCAAATTATTGATGATGAATTGTTTTTATTATGGGTCATTAAAAACCAACTAGATATTAATTTCCCACACTTCATTTTAAAATATATGTCTAAGTGCTCAAAAAGATTAGATATTGGTTTTCTACCATATGGCATGATCTTGACACCAATCTTTACCAAATTCAAAATCAAAGTTTCAAATGAAACTTTAACAATTCCACATAATGCAACCATTTGATTACTACTACACATTTTCATAAGATGCAACTTGAAAAGGATAAACATAGGAAATGGGTTAAGATCAAATCTAAAACTAGTCAATCTACACTTACAAAAGGATCTAGTTTAGCTGCACTTTCATCTGAATCAAAAGCTAGAACCATTGAAGTTATAGAAAGGATGCATAAACACATGACAGAGTAAATGAACAAATAAGCTGACAACTATGAAACCTTAATTGATCTAATGGAAGAAAGATTTGTAACTCTGGAAACTGAAAGCCTTAAAAGAGATAAAGAGATAAAGGAAAGGCTGAAGTCACTTAACACTCAAGTTCAAGAGATCTCCCAGAGGTTACAGCAATAGCAAGAAGAAGCAGAGCTTATCAAACTAAATTTGCCTTTAGCTAATTAGTTCGTTTGTTTGTTGTTCTAATATTTTACATGTTACCCCATAGTCCTTGTTTCCCCTATTTCCTTTATGATGTTTTTTATTGTAGGTATTTTTTGGTACTGTGCAAAATGGGCTAGCAAAGGCTTAATAGCAGATAAGTCCAATTGTGAATAGAGCTAAGATCACTGGATCACTAGCTACAAGAGCATATAACAAGGTAGAAGCCCTGACTCGTTAAGGAATGAGCCTCGGCTCACATAAGTCAACAGTTCATCTTGTGCAAGATTGCATCACCAAAAGTGAGCTCACAAGCTCGATCTTATTGATCGAAGGCTAGCAATGACTTTAGATCAGAGTCTTAACTCGCGGGATGCAATATCTCACCCAGCTAAGGGCTCACTGAGGGTAAACTTAAAGCAGGTGCACTCTCAGATCAAGTTTCCAGGGTAGTTTGCAAGAAGCAACTAACATGGGCCTACTCGTAGAAAGCAATCTATAGAAGTCAGCCAGCAGTCTACAGAAGCTGATTTACAAAAATCGTACTTGTCATTTATATTTATTACATGATATACTTAATGCAATATTAATACAACTTGAGTAATTATATTTATAACCTTCCAGCCTATATAAGAGGAGGGAGATCATTGTAGGAGAGGCCTGAAAGACATATGCTGAAACTCTGTAGAAATTTCTCTAGATAAATAAAATAATATCATGAACATAGAGACCAGTGCTTCCCGATTTTAGTCAAACCATGTTAAAAATCCTTCTGTGTTGTTGCTATTCTTCCTCACCATCTCTTCATTCTTCGTTTGGATAATCGGATTGTAGTTTGAGTCCTTAAAAACTCTTCGGGTTAGCTGAATTTGGAATAAACTAAATTCCATCATCAACATATTTAGACTGTGATGTTGATATTTTGATGTTACTATGATATTTGATACTTTGATGTTTTGTGTGATGTACTTTGAATATTTGATCATATTATGGATATTTGATTATGATATGACACTTTTGGATATATTAGATATTTGATGTTTTTCATATATTTTGGTTATTTGTTATTATTTTGATCATGGTGTTTAACATTTAATATTCTGGATATTTGATGTTATTGAATCACCTTCTGTTAATTTTATTTTACTTTATTTTTTTGTTACATTTTTATGTTATTTTTGTTTTTGATGTGCTAGAAGAGGGAGAAATATGAAATTTTCACAAATTCCATAAATTTTAGATAAGTTTTCAAAATGATTTTTTTTCAAAATCAAAATGGATATTATTTTCAAAACAAAAAGGGGAGAAAATGGAGAAAATAAATAAATGAGAAAAATAAAATCAAAAAAATAATTTCAAAAAGAACTTTGGAATTTTGAGTTTTTTCAAACCAATTTTTTTTCAATTACTTTGGTCCTTATATAAAATTTTTTGTCACCATAAAAAAGAAGGAGATTGTTAGCCTTGTGGCTATACATTTTATTTTGATGTTGATAAACTATATTTCAATAAGATTGTTAGCCTAGGTCATCCTAGCTATGCATTCTATTTTGATGTTGACAAACTATATTTCAATGAGATTGTTAGCCTTGTGGCTATACACTATGTTTTGATGTTAACAAATCATAAATATTTCAATTTTATTATCTAACAATTTACTTTAATTTTTGTTATTTTTACAGGATCATGGATAAAAGTTCGTAATTCAAAAGATCAAACATTTAGAACTAGTTTTATTTTATTTTTAGATCTTTTGTAAATGAATCTAAAGTAATCATGATTTATATATTTCTTTTAAAATAATGAAGAAGAAAAACATGAATTGAGCACTTGAAGAAAGTTTCAAAATCAGATTTTATAAAAATGATTTTTCACTTCTCAAATTAATTTATAAGAAAAAAATTTTCAAAAAATAATTTTTACTGAAAGTTAGGATTTTAATTTGAATCGATTTACCAATTGATTCATAAACTGATTTTAAAACTTGTCAAATCAATTCATTAATGAAAAATAGTTGTAACTACTTTGAATTGATTCTAGAATCAATTCACCAACTGAAAGTTGGTTATTTTGTTAGAATCAATTACAACAATTATAAATATCCTAACTGCTTTTGATTTTTTATTGCTTTACACATTATTCATTCTTCCTAAAGTGCAAAATTCCCTGTAAGATTGTGCTTCACAAGATTATCATCTTCTTCATATTCTTTTGCAATTCCTAAAGGTTCTGAATCAAAGATACTATAAATTCATCTTAGATAGTTTGAGAATTTTCTCTCAAACAAATAGTATTGTATCACTTACCTTTATTATGTCTTTCTTTTAGATTTCTAGGTGTTTAGAAATCTATTTTTTTTTAAGTTTGCAAGAGCCTGTCAATTTCTTATGTTTTTGTTTAGGTTTAGAAAAGCATGTGTAAATTCTTCGAGGTTAGCAAGATCCCTATAAATTCTTATGTAGTCTTTTGTATATACTAGCAGTTCAGGAGCCTGGTAATCCTGATTATTTTCTTTTAATTGAAGTGATGATCTAGTTAAGGATTATCCAAGTGGAGTAGACTTTATTTGTGATTTCAGGTGAAGTTAAACCACTTTAAAATTTGTGGCTCACTATTTCTTTTTTTACTGCCTTATATTATTTCTATTATCTGCATTAATTTTGATTATCATTTCTTGATACAACAATTTGAATTAATGCTACTATATAATTTTCAAATATTGTAATTTCTAAAAAAGATATCATATTAATCTAAAAGGAGAATAACATTCCCTTAAAGGAATAATGACAAGATCCTAAGTTTTCAATATAAACTCTGATTTGTGGGACCTGACAATTGTGAGTTATAAAATACTTAATTGATGGTAAGCTATTGAATTGCTGTTTATGTTGAGGAAAATAGGTATTATGTGGTCATATGCCATAGACTAAGTTTGATTAGAGCTGTGAATATAAATATAGTTTTATGATTAAAAAATCTTGTTTTATGCTTAGTTACTTTATGATTAAAGGTTAGTTGAGATAGCTCATGAAGCTTGGTTAAGAAATTGTAAGTTATTCTTGTTGGAATATGTATTTGCACTATGAACTTGTATGAATCTAGATGTGTAATTATAATCACAAGCATAATCATGAACCTAAAAACTAAAAATTTGAGTAGAATCTCGATTCGAATCACGAGAGTCAAATGTGAAGGCTTCAATTTGACTTAAGCCAATTTAGTTCAAAATATGAGTCTACTTGCCCAAAGTTACAAATCTTCTGGAAGTCTAGGACTACACACAATTCGAATCATGATCAAGATTGAATATAGGGCTTGGAAGAGTTGATTTGAATCGTGTAGAATAAGTTGAAATATTTGTGATAACTTGTAAGTTAATAATGTGCTGCTTATAACTTTGTCTCTACTGTTGCATAGATTGTACGATTAGGTGTTGTAAATGATTAAATGAATGAATGATTGATTGATCGAGTATTAGTATTGTTTGAATATGTTAAAAATTGAGTAATTAATTTTGTAAATTTAAATGATATGGAAACTTGGATTGATAGAATAATTACTGGATTCTTAGATATTGATGCTATGGTAACATTCTTGATGATTTTCATGACAAATGTCACAAAGAAAATGTGATTGTGAATGAATGTCAACTTTATGATATAATTGATATGAAAAATGATACAAGTTAAGAGCTTGAGAAATCCCCATGAGGCATGAGTTTATGATTGATAATGATGAGATGTGATTCATTTGACAAAGGGGTGAATATGAACCAAATCCCAGATCTACATGTTCTATTATATAGCATAGAAATAAGGTTAAACTCAAGAGGGATGAGATTGGTGATTGTGTTTGTTACGGATGGATCAGAATAATAAGGAGAATCTTGATTTTGTTTATTTATTTTACTTAATTATTTGAATTGTTATTCTATAAAATGTTGAAATGACATGATCTAGTGATATGATAAAATAATCTAAAAATACGAGGTTTAAAGATTACTGCATGAGGCCATAAAAAAATCATATTTTTTTATAAGGTATTAATGATAATATTGTGCAATACTATTTAAAGTTAGTTTCTATGACATTATGATTTGACTATCAATTTTGGTATGAAATATGAATATATTTGCTATGATGTGTATGCATTTGTTATTGTTGGTGAATTCATAAGTTAGGTAAGAATTTATCTCATAGAGCCCCAGACTCACTCTTATGTAAACCATTTTTTCAAATTCTTAGAATATTACCATTGTTCCTCCATCAAAACATAAGGATGGATGCTAATACCATTGAAATAACCTCTGATATATTCATAACTATCGTAGTGAGTCCCTTAGAAGCTTATGAAGTTAGGATTTATTATAATATCATGCTGAACCTAGCAGAATGTGAGGTCTTGTATGAGATGGAGATTATATCCCTGGAACCTTCCAATGTTTTATTAATGTTGGCTATAGGATGGTTTGATCCTTAGGGGATTTACCATTATATTTCTTTTTGTTAATCTTTTCAAAACCTATATATAGAAAGGCCACAGGGTTTCCACAAGAGCTTAGTTAGTTTAACTTATACTTTTAGTTCTATGATAAGTTATAGGTTGATCTAACTTCTTGGTTTACCTTGCCCTTAAATGGACATTTGGGGTAGTGTAGAGGATGTCTTTTGGCTCTTAGATAATTTACTTTGGAAAACTTGATGTACATGCATATAAAGTCATACGGTGGTGGTGGTTTAATTAAGTGTTAATAGGAACAATACCAGTAGCATGTATTCACCTAAGAGCGATATTACTGATACCATTCTTATTGACCTTGTGAAATATGTACCCATACTAGTTGAATTAATTTGGGAACCTTTTGTATTTCTTGAGAATTTGATTAATTTTGTAATGTAGAATATGACAAGAACTAAAAGACAGGAAGGCCAAGAATCGAAACCCAATAATGAAGGGTCATCCATTGGATGAAATAACCCACATTGTGAAATGGGTGGCTGTAAACCTTGGAAATCCTAGCTATACATTTTCTTCAATTTTGCTGATGAAAAAACAATTTTAGTTAATATCCAAAACTAAATATATGTTTGAGTTTTTATTTGTTTAGTAGGATTCAAAGTTGATCAAAGGTTGTTCAAAAGATTAACATTAGTTTTAATTTTCTTATCTGATTTGATAAGATTTTTTGTAATTGAGATCTTATTCAAATTGCTCAATCATATTTTCTAAAATAACTCGTATTAAGATAAACTAAATCAGTCAAAATGATATCAAAATTTTTCAAACAAACTTTTTACATATTCCTTCATAAGTTAAACTTTCATAAAAACTATTTTTCACTATGTGAATCAATTCAGAAATCGATTCATTAGTAGAAAACTTGTGAAATGAACTTGAATCGATTCACCAATTAATTCATGAAGAAAACTTTCTTATTGAAGGTTTGGAATTTTTTTGAATCGATTCATCAATCGATTTGGTGATGAATTTTCTCATGATCTAAATTCATTAGTTAGTTACAAGTTTGTTATAACCATTATGAATCGATTCAAGAACTGAAAATTAGTTATTTTTAAATGTCAGTTATTTCAACTATAAATAGACCAATGCTTATTTCAAACTTAATTTTTATATAGTAGACTTTGTGAGAAACTCTGAGCTTACACCTGATACATCATTACCTCACTTGATTTCATTGATTTAGTTAATCTTTGAGCAATCTAAAAAAAATCTCTCCCTAAATAATTAAGATATTCACCTCAATTTATTGTATTGTATTTCTTTACTTTATCTTGGTTTATCTTTTTAGATTTCTAGGTGTTAGGAATCTGGATATAAAGGAAGAGATTGATCTTTCCTTTACATCCTTCTAGAATTGTGAAGTTAATTACAATTGGTAGGAGGTGCATTGAATTCCTGTAAATCTTCATAGTTGTGAGGTTGATCATAGTTAGGTGAAGATATAGAATTTTTATGTTATAGGTCTATAAGAGCCTAGACAAATCTTGTTATGTAAACTAGTTTATAGGAGCCCTATTAAATTTCTATGTTTGTAAATAAAAGCAAGCATATGGTTGAGAATTGATCTAATAGATGTAGACTTGAATTGCGATTTTAATTCAAGTTGAACCAATTAAAAATTCAGTGTCTTAATCTTTTTATTACTGCTTTTACACTTCTATTCATATTCTATTTCTACATTAATTTTGTAATTTGGTTTTTTGATATTTCAATTAAAGGATAGATTAATTGTTAGTTTAATACTCTGATATAGCACTTAAATTGAAAACACTTTTGTTGTGCATATTATATCTAGTTGCAAATTATTTGCATACTACGTCTAATTGTTAATCATTTGTATATTAAACTCAATTTCTGTGATCAATAGTGGCAACCTTGAAAATCGTAATGACCCTGAAATTCCTCAATAGGCTGAAAACTTAGTCTTATAGGCAATGGATTAGCCGATACATGCACTAACATAGAATGAAAACTATAATTAAGATTAGAATAGAGAGCCTATTAGAGATAGGCAAAATGAAAGAAATTGAACCTTCCCTATGGGAATGAATAAGAGAATAGGCTACAAATCGTTCATGAGTTTTTAAAGTGAAAACCAACTCAATATGCTAAAACATATCCTTCTGTGGATTCGTAACAATTTCTTGAACAAGTTAAAAAATATGGAAGGATGTTACAGTGTCCTAAACCCTTATTGATAAAATTGGTAGGGTTTTAGTTAGATGATCTAACGTATTATTGGTATATGGAAACTATCGAGGGGGAAGCTGTAGATGCTGAACTGTTAGCTTGGGCAATGTTTCAAGAAAACTTCATTGAATGATACTTTCCTCCTAGTTTTTGAAAAGCAAATGCTTAGGAGTTTGAAAATCTAAAACAAGAGAATCTGTCGGTGAGTGAGTGCGATGCCCAATTTTCCTTAAAATGCTACTTACCAAATACCTAATTAGATCATAAAGGTAGAGAGGTTTATTCAAGGGCTCTATGATTACTACTTCATCTGAGCCAAAGTTGATAAAAACATAACATATCAACAAGCCATGAATCAAGTTTTGCAGGTTAAACTAAGGTCTAAAGAACATTGTGAAAAGGAAATGTCCTCTGATAGTAAGAAAAGAGCTCGATCTGAGGGAGCTAGTATTACAACAAGTGGAAGATCAACTTTAGCTTGTAGTGTGCCACATGGTAGGTGGAAGAGAATTTTACTGGATCATCCCAGTCATGTGAATTCTAAAGAAATCCAACTGCAAGAAGAAATTTAGGAAGCCAATTAGTATCAATTGCTTCCATTCTATTCTACGAAAGAAATGCATCTTAGAATAAAGGAAATCTCAATGCCAACATGCTATGATGCAAGATTTGTAATACAAATCATTATAGACCATGTAGAAGAGATCTAATTGAATGTTTTCAATGCTGATAGCCTAGACATAGAGTGAGATAATGTCCCATGAATATAAGTTCTTTTGAATGTGATGTAAATTACCAAGTTCAACCTTAAAATCAAGTAGTAACATAATTTATAGCTTTAGTGAGGGCACCAACAATGTTTAGCAAGAATGATGGAAGAGGTAGTCAAGGGAGAAACCTTAATGAAGCTATAGCGAGAGTTTACAATCTTATAAGACAAGAGGCCTAAATATCAAATGCCATACTCATAGGTATTTTGAAAACACATGATTTACAAGCTCAGGTACTATTTGACCCTAGAGCTACTTATTCCTTTACTATGAAGAAATTTATCATGTTGATAAATAAAATCAGTGAACTGATGGAATCACCATTAGTAGTGATGACTCTGGTTAGAAAGACCCTTTTAGTTGACTATTTATTTAGAGGTTGTACTATGACAATAAGAGATAACCAGGTATCTGCAAATCTAACAATCTAATTCTAGGAATAGATTAGCTTTCTCAACACTATATGTGCATAAATTGTTTTGATAAAATGGTCTCGTTTTATGTGAACAAGTCATCTCTTGTAGTAATTCAAGGAGAGCGGGTAATAGAAATAGCTAGTTTGATTTCAAGTATGCAAGCTTGTAAATTGTTAAAAAGGGGGTGTACAACTTATTTCGCCATGGTGAAAGACCTAGATCAATCTGTTATTGATCTGAGTAAGGTTCCTGTGATATGAGAGTTCTTCGACATGTTTCTTGATAATTTACCTGTATTGCCACTGGATAGGGAAATTGAGTTTACTATTAATTTTGTACCTGGTACGAAACCTATTTCCATCCCTCCTTATCGAATGGCACTATTGGAATTGAAAGAGTTGAAAACTTAGTTACAATAATTAATTAATAAAGGTTTCATTCTTCTGAGTACTTTACCATGGGGAACGCTTGTGCTTTTTGTTAAAAGGAAATATGGAACATTGCAGTTGTGTATCGATTATCGTTAGTTGAATAAGGAGACTATTAAGAACAAATATTCCTTCCCTTATATTAATGATTTGTTTGATCAATTGCAAAGGGTGAAATATTTCTCAAAAATAAACTTGACATCAGAGTATTATTAGTTGAAGATTCACATAGAAGATGTGCCTAAGATTACTCTTTATACATACTATGGACACTATGAATTCCTCATAATGTCGCTTGATTTGATGAACATGTTAACCACTTTTATGGACCTGATGAATCAAATTGTCAAACCTTTTTTGGATAAGTTTATGATCATATTTCTTGACGATATCATGATATACTCTAAAAGTAAGGAAAAACATTATCAACACTTGAGAATGGTGTTGTAGACTTTGCAAGAGTACAAGCTTTATGCAAAATTTTCCAAATGCAAATTTTAGGTGATCGGTGTCAACTTTCTTGGTCATATGGTGTCACAAGAAGGGATATGAGTTTATCCTCAGAAGGTAGAAACCGTAAAGAAATGACCTAGATCTACGATAGTTACTAAAATTTGAAGTTTCTTAGGATGAGCTTGATACTACTAGAAATTTATCAAAGATTTATCTAAGATTTCTACCCCGTTGATTAAGCTAACTTGAAAATGAGTGCGATTTGAATATACTCTCATATGTGAAGAAAGCTTTCAAAATTTAAAAAGATGTTTGATGATAGCCCTAGTATTGACATTGCCATCTGGATCAAGTGGCTATGTAGTGTATTGTGATGATTCACAAATTAGACCTGGATGTGCATTAATGCAAAATGGAAGAGTAATCACCTATGCGTCATGACAATTGAAGAAACATAAGCAGAATTGTTCTATTTATCATCTGGAAATGGCAGCTATAGTCTTTGCTTTGAAGATCTGGAGGTACTACATGTATGGAGAAACATGCAAAATTTACATGGATCATAAAAGCCTAAAATACATCTGTTGACAGTGGATTTTGGTTCAGACCTAAACTCCAACCAACGAGGGGTTCTTTTAGGATCTCAAGCTGTTAACTGGTTCTAAGACGAGAAATTAGTAAAATAAGTAAGAAAGGAAGGAAGAGCAGTAAGGGAACGCAAGGTTTTTAACGTGGTTCGGTCAAATTCGGGTGGTATCGGACCCTACGTCTATGGTAGTATATTGATTTGAGAATATTTCTATAGAGTTTCAGAATACAAGTGTCTCCCCTCTAATGTTCATCTCCTTCCCATATTTATAGAGGAGAGGAGTTTATAATTGTAATTTTACTTGCAATAAATATATTACATCAGTATTTAATGTACAAGACTCAAATAGACAGACTAAATTCTAAAAATTCAGCTATTGTAATTACCTCCTGTAGGTGGGCCCTGTGTTTCTGCTAGGCAGAATCATGAATTGATCTTCTATCTAGCGAGCTTCGGGGTTGCTAGTTGTGCCTTGCTAGCCAAATCCTTCGGTCTGGGGAAGTGCCTATCTTTGGGATGGTGAGGTCATGCTGGTCCTATTAGGAACGAGCTGGAGCTGAGGAGGTTGCTCCACGACATGAACTGAAGGCATAGCGACCTGAGTGCTTCTCAGGTTAAATCTTTGCCATATTCAGGTTGCTCGTCGGTCCATCAAAGAGGATCTGAATTCCATGTACAACATAAGCCCCTAACTCTTAACTCACCTTGCGAGTTGGGAGTTAAGACTTTTTGACATCTATTTAGTCAAAGTCTTCTTTGAGACTATTATTTCATTTATTCTAGGCTGTGCTTTCTATGGCACATGTTCGATGATTGCTGGCGAGTCAACCTCAACCTTTTTTGAGGTAATAAATGATGATGGTTGGGGAGATTGATATGGATCCTTCAGTGGAGCTAAACTTGGCTCTATTTAAGGGAGGGGAAACCCCTTTTGCCTCTACACTGAACAAACCATGAAGATTCCAGATGAACCACCATTACTTCTAGTGTTCTGGCTCTCCACTGGGGTGTGTATGGTTTGCTATATAGGGAACTTGGAAGATTCAACTTCTCCAATAACATGGAGAAATCTCATATAATTCTCAGATTATGTCATCTCGGCTTTGCCATGAGGCTTTTGTGCCTGGTCGGTCAGGCTCTTGCTGTTTCTTGAGTTGCTCTCTTTATGAATCAGAGAAGAGCTTCGGTCGGGAAAATAAGGAGCTGTAATGCTTTTTTCCTTTCCATTGGTGAGGGTTAGGTCGAGGAAGGGTTTGCTACTGAGGAAGGCATTGGTGGAAGAATTTTAAAGGCTCGGATGAACTCGTAAACCTTAATCGGCAAAGGTTTATCCCTCTATGGTTAGTCTTTCTTCTTAGAAGAAAATTAGTTATAGCTTTTCCCTTTGTACTTTAGCTTTCTAATGTAGTTTTACCTCGTTGAGGCTTTTTAATGAATAAGACCTTCTTTGCGATCTCAATTGTACTATCTTTATTTTTTCGCGTCTGTAATAGTGCAAATTTTTGTAGCTTGTGACGATAAGCTTAGATAGCCAATCAGCCTAACATTTTTTAACACAATAGTCATAAGCAATGTTCCTCACTCATGTTATGTGAACTGTCTGTGTAAGAACTGTACATAATCAGAAGGTCGCATGAGAGCTACGAATAATCGGTCGCATGCGAGCTACAAACTAGAGCAATGTTATTTGCCTTAGGCAAACAATTAGGTCATCAATTCCTTATGCTTCAGCGAGCACGTAGCTACGCTAGCATTGAGTGTTTAAGAGTGCCTCCGTACCTCAGTGAGCACTCAGCTGCATTGGCAAAGCGAGTGTTTCTTAGTGCCTCCGTACCTCAGTGAGCACACAATTGCACTGGCAAATTGAGTGTTTTTTAGTGCCTCTATACGTCAGTGAGCACGCAGCTACGCTAGCAAAGTAAGTGTTTTTTAGTGCCTCTATACCTTAACGAGAATGCAGCTTAATTGGTTAAGTGTTCATCAATTCATCTCTAGAGTAAGCTCTGAGGGGCTTCAATCAAACCAAAGATCGTGGTTGGTGCAAGGTTACACAAGATATTTAGAAGAGCTAGCCACATGCAAGCTACGGAAAGTGCTAATACTTGGTAGCATTGGGCAAATTGAAGAGATGAAGATAATAACATCAAACCAATTGGTAAACAACTTTAAACAGAGTGATGGAAAGCATTTACATTCATTTTGAGGTTTAGGGTACATTGTTAATGTATAACCTGAATTGAGCCCCCTAGTTTTTGGCCATCATCTGGCTGGGGAAGCCAAGATTGTTGTCCTATAGATCGCACCACATACTGCCTTAAGTGACCCCTTCTGATCAAGTCTTTAATTGCATCTATGAAGGTCAAACAGTTTGAGGTCCCATGACTAACCTCATTATGATAAGCACATAACTCATCTCCATTCCTTTACCTGAATGGAGTCTTCAAGGGTCTAGGCCTTCTGAAGTCTTTCCTATCTCTCTCTGCTAGGTAGATCTTGTCTTGGGAGTCCGATAGGATGCTATACTGCTTATGGTAGTCAGAATGCTGAGGTCACTCACCTTCCGTCCTTTTGGACTTCTTCATAGTCCACTCGGTGGAGTGATCCCCCTAGTCCACATTGCCCCTTCTCTTACTATGAGATGGGCTAGCCTTCTTATCCTTCTTCTCAGACTTCTCCGGGCATAAGGTCTCTTCCTACTTAATCTGTTTAGCAGCTCGCTTATAAAACTCGGTGAGGTCCTTCACCAGGGACTTATATAGACTCTTGTACAACTTTCCATCTTTGCGGATTCTTATAGAGATTATTGCCAACATGGTTTCTTCAGATGGATTCTCCACTGAATTGGCTTCGAGCCTAAACCCGACAATATAATTCTTTAGTGACTCATGCTTGTGTTGAAAGACCATTGCAAGATAACATGGGGCACAAGTTGTCTTTTTAACACTTGATACTATTGATAAATTTCTGTTGGTAGTTTTCCTAACTACAAATTGAGCAAGTGGGGAGGCTTCTAAACTAAGCTCGAGGTACACCTCCCAATGTGGCCAGAAACACTTAACATTTGATCAAAGGATCAGCCGTTTGTAGGTCCATTTGGACATTGAATGTGTCCAGATAGTCATATGGGTCAGAGTCCCCATTGTACAATGGAATCGTGAGGACCTTGAGTTTGAGGGGGAGAATTTGAGTTTTGATCTCCTCGGAGAGTGGTGACCTTTCCTTATAATGAGCTCAATCACTTGAAGCCTGAAAGCGTTCCTCCAGCTTAGTTATTTTCTGAAATAGCTCTCTGATCAACGACTCTTGTGCCCCATATTGTTGGCTGGACAATTGCTAAAGTCATTGATCCTCATGATTGCGAAAGTTATGACCTGGAATTTATCCTCATGAGCAACAAGCTAGAGAATTCTCTTAGTTGGAATCGCTCGAACTTTCAACTCATTGCTGCTGGAGATCATCCACAAGCGTTATGGCTTCAACCTATCTTTGCACACTCTGTGCTAACATCGTAATTGCCTTGGTCAGTTCTCCCATCATGTTGTCTAGTTTTTCCTGTCATTGGAGCCATATTTGCACTCCATCGGTGCTGTTGGCAGCGGCTGTTGGTTGAACAGAGCTGGTTAAGGGGAATCCATTGGTTGCACTGATGACGGGAGTGGTGGATAAGTTTATTGTTGAGACATGCCCTTCTAGGGGGTTAAACTGTGCATTTGAAGCTCTAGTGGCTCTTCCCTTAGCCATTGCAGCAAGAAATGAACCAGAATAAGTGAGATCCCTACAGATGATGCCAAAATATTGACAGTGGATTTTGGTTCAGACCCAAATTCTAGCCAATGGGGGGTTCTTTTGGGATCTCAAGCTGTTAACTAGTTTTAAGACGGGAAATCAGTAAAATAAGCAAGAAAAAAAGGAAGAGCAGTAGGGGAACAGAAGGTTTTCAACGTGGTTTGGCCAAATCTGAGCAGTATCGAACCCAACATGCATGGTAGTGTATTGATCTAAGAATATTTCTATAGAGTTTTAGAACACAGATGTCTCCCCTCTAATGTTTATCTTTTTCCCATATTTATAGAGGAGAGGAGATTACAATTATAAATTTACTTACAGTAAATCTATTACATTAGTATTTAACGTACAAGACACGAACAGATAGACTGAATCTTGAAAATTTGGCTATTGCAAATTGCCTCTTGCAAGTGGGCCTCATGTGTTTGTTGGGCAAAATCATGAATTGATCTTCTATTTATCGAGCTTCAGGTTCACTAGTCGTGCCTTGCTAGCCAAATCCTTCGGTCTGTAGAAGTGCCTATCTTTGGGATGGTGAGGTCGAGCTCATCTTATTAGGAACAAGCTCAAGTTGAGGAGGTCACCCTGTGACGCGAACTGAAGGCATAGCAACTTGAGTGCTTCTTGAGTTGAATCTTTGCTGTGTTCAAGCTGCTCGCCGGTCCATCAAAGATGATCCAAATTCCACATGCAACAACATCTTTGAAAAAAAAGATCTTAATCTTTGACAATGAAGGTGGATGGAGTTAGTAAAGGATTATGAATGTTCAAAATTATATCATCATGGTAAAACAAATGTAGTAGCAGATGCATTAAGTCAGAAACCAACAAGTGATTTGGCTCGTCTTTTCTTAGCATGTAGCTAGAAGTTATGGATCGAACTTTAATTTTATCCCACATGGTGATACAATTAGTGATGTTTGATCATTAAAGAAGCTTAAAAACAAGACCCAAAATATGCGATCTCTAGACAAAAGGTTGAGCTAGGACTAGATTCAAAATCTGCAATTGACAAGGTAAGAGTGCTTAAAAAAATTATGGATCCCCTCAAGTGTTCATAATGATTTGCTACATTAAGCTTATAACTCATCATACATAATACACTCGGGAGTGTCTAAGATGTGTCATAATTTACAAGAGGTATTCTGGTGGGAAGGCATGAAATGAGATGTGCTTAAATATGTGATCAAAAGTCTTATTTGTTAATAAATGAAAACAAAACATTAGCATCCGACATGAAAAATATGCCATATCATCTAGTTGATATCCTACCAATTCTATTATGGTCGCCTCATCTCACTGTAACATTCTTTCAATCTTCTTAACCTAGTCTAAAAACTGATAAAGATCTATGGTTGGGTCGATATCATCATACCTTGGGGGCTTTAGTTTTAGGAATTCATGTATCATCTGAAGTTGATCTCTAAGTGGTACAAGGGATGGTGTCTGGCGCCAAAATTGTTCTTCATTTTGGTTCTCGTTTTGTTTTGTTATTTCTATTAATCTTTGTATGACTTGTTGAAGATTATTAGCCCATGGAGGAATTTCAAATTGTTCTTTATTTCCTACTTTAGATCCCTAATGAGGTGAGTATATAAATCCCTCTAGTCTTGGTTCTTCTAATCTTACTTGGTTTGCTCTAATATTTCTTAATAATCTAGTTCTTCTTCTTTTTCATGGTGGCATTTTCCTAGAAAACAACTATTATTAGATGCTGTAAAATCTATGTAGACAAGAAATTACCTGGGCCTCCAAATGGTCCCCTTGAGTTCTCATGAAACAATCTATAAGCAATAAGTACTCTCGTTGCACACCTATTGCTTATATTATTGGTTTTTGACATTTAGATTTTTGCCTTCCCTTTGATAGCTTTATCTTATCGCTCTAGATCCCAAACCTTGCTCTGATATCATCTTTGTCATATTTTTATATATTTATTAATGCTTCATTTTTATTATATTATTTTATTTTTTATTCCTAGGTATACATGAAAGCATGCCAATATCTTAAAACCCTTTCCCTTTTACTCGTATCTATTATCATCCTTTGATGCACATGATCTAGAAATTTTGATACTATTATACCTCATTAAATTCTTATTTTTGTAAAAGAGGAATATACATAAACTAAGATACATAAATTTTATATTAAATAGGTACAAGTTAATTAGGCTATGTATATATTTCTACATCATTTCAACAACACATGCCCTTTCTTCTACTCTTAAAGCCATTCAACCTTTGTCAACTTATATATATATATATATATATATATTTGTCACTATGTGGTTTGAGGTTGAGGCATATCTTCTCAAGGGCTAGATCAGAAGGTGGTGTAGAGTCAATCTGATTGATGTTAGCTCGATACGTAGTTATGGGCTGTGCTCATAAAAAATTAGTGAATAATGAAATTCGAGTTAAAATGTTCCAAGAGCAGTCATGAAATCCCAATAGTGGCTATTGTTGTAGAACTCTGGGGCAACCAATTGGACCTATTTTAGTATCTAAAAAAAATAACCAAAGTGAGTACAAATACTCAATGAGTGACTGCCTAACCCACATTAATAAGTTTATAGCCAAAAATAATACACTTAGTGATATAAAATTTAAGAGCTTAGAACTCAAAAATCATTTTCTTGCATGTTAATAAATTTATATTTAAAATAGAAAATAAGGAATATTCCAATACTTGAATAAAATTGTAAAGATACAAATTTTCATATACCAAATGGTCGAATGGCATAATACCTTCCTCCATTTTACTCCTTTCAACCATATCCCTCTCTCCTTCATCCTTTTCCCTTCATTCAACTATAATCCTCTCTCATCCAATCATGGTGCTAGGCCTTTTTCTTTCCCTACATTTTCATTTATTTACTTTGCCTCTTAGGCTCACTTGTGCACGAAGTTCACATCAAACTATTATATACCATTACTACCAACTTTACTAAAAAAATTCAATTGATCTTGAAATGTTTATTATCAACATATATATTTTCCAAGATCTATAGCTAATATGGAATAATTATGAATAAATAATTCTCAAAACACAAAAACCTCATATGTTGAATTTTCTCAATCAAATGTTTCTTTTTTATTTTCATAGCAACCATATTAATAAGACAAGAACTCAAAAATATTCAAACTAAATAAATATTTCTAACTAAAACTCCTGATAGAATTACTCACTCAAAAAAGATGCAAATAGGTTTGTAGAACCTTCATAGAAGACATGAGTGTATGGTTGGTCTAGAAATATAAAAGAGGTTACTTTTTCTTAGGAGTGAGTGCAAAGTTTCTAGTTATAAAAAAGAGAATGAAAGTGTTAGGTGTATATGCGGGGTGAAAATGCTATATTTAAAGCAGAAGATTATTAAATGTGAAAAGATAAAAAAAGGAGGTAAATTTATCGCTTACTTGCGAATCATCATCCTAGACTTGTGGAAGAATCTCTTAGGTGACTATGCGGTTATGAGTTTTTTTTGTCTTATCTCTTGAAGTGTGGCTAGATGGTAAGTTTGTTATTGTATTATAATATTTTACTATTTTTTTATTCTTTTATCATTTTTTGTCTTCCACATCGCCCACTTGCCCTTCCCTCTTATTATTACTTTGTCATTCATTTTATTATTATTTTTATTTATCACATTCTTTATTTACTTGGTCAATAGCATCTTACATATTTTTCAGTTTTTTTTATTTATCTCATTCTTGACTTTCTTGATCAACATCATTTTACATATATTTTTTTATCTACATTTTAATCACATGTTTAGACAACTTTAAATAGAGAAAGTGTTAAGTTGATATTAAGTAATTCTAAAATACATTAATAGTACTCTTATCAAGATCAAGACATTTCTAAATTAATATTTTTTATCTATTTTAACACTATCTATTTATTATTATTTATATACATATATAATTATTATTTTGAAGAAAGTATAAGTACTTTCCTTCCCATCCTTCTTTAGTCCAAAAGAAAGGAAAATAAAATATGTTTTCTAGTATTTCTGTTAAAGTATACTAGCTTCCAAATTTTCGCTTTTGATCTCTTTCTCACCACGTGGTATTTGGCCACACTTTCTTATTTTTATTTATTTATTATTAATTATATTTTTTTCTTCCCCTTAATTACTTAATTTTTCTTAAAATCATTTCTTATTGTAAATAAAGTCCAAATTTTAATGGACTTAAATCTCTTAAAGATTCCGTTAATTATTATTTCTTTCTAATTTGTCTATTTTTAATTGACTATATATTTTTAAATATGTTTTAATGTTATTTTGTTAATATAAATTTTTAAAACTTGTCTATGGATGTTACAAAAAGTAAATTAAAAATTCTTCTCCTTTCCCCTCAATTGAGAAGTGGAAGATACTTACTGCATAGCAACATTTGGATGAGAATGAATGCTATAACTATTATAATATTAGGGAGATATTGCACTAGCAAAGTATGTTTACATGCTAAAATGTTATGTTTATACATGATTAATAGACATGTTACGCTATAATTGATAAATGTGTGTGTATGTGATAATAATGCATGTTCTTGTGTACTTGTTATATTTTATATATTTGAGTTATGGTTCTTGATAAATTAGATTGGACTCATTATATGACTTGAAAAGTTTATATACATTGTATAGGAAAGTCCAGAAGGAAGAAGATTAGCGTTGAAAACAATAAATGAAAAGTCTTGTGATGCTCAACTTAAGAAGGAGAAATGAAGAAAGTCAAGAAATAAGAGATTCTCCAAATAATGAAGGTATTGAATGATGAGAAAATTGAAGTTTTGGAAGCTTTGAAGCATTAACAAAGCCTAAAGACTTCATTGGGTACATCTTTTCCTTTTATGTTTAGATGTTTATGCAAAATAGAGTTTTTCATGATATAGAGTTTAACCACAATTACAAAATCTTAGCTGAATAAAAGTGTTTTAAAAAGATGACCTATAATCATGTTTTCAATTTTGAACTTTGGTCACTTTTTTTAATTATATTCCACAAAATACTTATGGATTAATCATGAAATTTATTTCATATGAAAATAGACTCAAAAAGCTTTCCATAGACAAGTTATTTGCTTAAAATGATTAAAAAATGAAAGCATTATGACTTTTTCAAGTTGATTTTAAAAGTCAAAATTTTCACAATCAAGTATTTCTATCCTTTGCTCATTGTTTTTATGATATCTTATAATCTACTTAAGATATTAGCATTAAAACAATGTCATTTGAAAGTAGACTCAAATACCTTTCTAACTACGTTGTTTATTCAAAATGGGCTTGAAATGAAGAAGCTATAGCTTTCTAAAGTTGAGCCTCGTTCAATAGTTCCTTGGTGGTCTCATTTCCTTTCAAAATTGGGAAAAAGGTCTAACAATTAGTTGTTAGGGCTAAAAGTCGATTATTATCTTCTAGTTGTCTCAGTTTAAATGTAACAGACTACAGTTTAAAAATGCTCTGAATGGCTATAAATTTTCATGGACTTATTATATAAGTTAAGGATTATTAAATACAACATACAGAAAGCCAGAACTTCATAATTTAACATTAATTACTATTTATTCCATCAAAATCAAAATTTAAGCTCTTCATTGTAAAATTCTTCAATTCTAAGTACTTCATTTGTTTCATCTATTTTTTGAGAGAATTTGTTTGAGTTGTTCATCATCTAAATCTTTTTGTGAGTAGTAAAGGGTAAGGAATTCCTTTAGATTTTTAAGGAGCATAATGCATCCCTTATAAAGAAAAGATTTACTCAAGGAGCAACAAAGAGATTATAAGGTTTCTTCAAGAGTCGTTTAAAACTTGAAAAGATAGTGGAGAATTAGACTTAAGTTTGTGATGCTTGGAAAGTAGATATATATCTAGGCACGGATTTTTAGGAAACTGTTATAAATCCTTGTGTTTGATCTTTCTACACTTTATTTACATTTGATTGTATCCTTTGTTTCCATGTATGAAATTTGTTAGATATATTATACTTCAATGTTTATTTTTTTGTTTGGATGTTTGAATGGTTGGAAGAATGATATCTATATATGTATGTGCTTCTTGATGTCTTGATTATATATAGTTAGATGAGTTATGTTGCACAATTGCTTTGATTTATTATATTTTAAATGCAAACATCTTCATAGTTATTTTGCACAATTTGCACTCTTATTATTGAATTAAAATCATTCTATGACTTCCCAAAATTAAGAATTTTTCAAAGAGAATTTTGAAAATATCCAATCAATGGTGAAGCCAAAACTTAGGGGTTAGTGGGGCATTAAAATAAAAATTAAATCATATTATTATAATTAATATATATTTTTAAATTATAACATTACATTGTAATTTCAAATAAATTACATTTTATAAGGGTTCAGAAAGAATAAACCTCACACAATTAATTAATCCTACTTGATTTAGTTAGTTTAAGATGAATTTAGTAATTTTTTTCCAATGATTTATAAAAAAGACCAAATTTAATTAAAAATATTAAATTTTATAACTTGTGACTAGTTTTTGACTTTAATATGACATGTTTCAATATTTTAGTGGGATAAAATTTAGAAATGAGTGGAGGTATTTTAAATGATACACATAATAATACATTAGATTTTAAGAAAGTCAGTGGGGGTATATGCCTATGTTGGAGTACATGTAGCTTCACCACTACATCCAATTCACCCATTTGAGGACCATATCAAGAATATTACTATTACCTTAATCCCATGTTGGTAAATTGAAATCATATAAATAAATTTGAAAGAATGTTTTGAAAAGACTACAATAATTTGCTCATTACAAAAGGTAAGTGTCTTATAAGTGATAATGTTCTATAAGTGTTGACATTTTCAACATTAAGAAGTTACTTGATCTTTATGTTTTACTTTCTCTTTTGTGAAAAATCTTTAACATGTTTTGGTATCAATTTTGTTCAATCTGATGCAACGGTGTCAATAATTATGATAAATTATGATGGTATCCATAATCTTAAATGCTTTAACAAGTAATGGGTAGTTTCTTTCTTTCTTTTTTTTTTGCAACAGGTTTTTATATGCATGATGTAGATATTGTGTTAGGTTTTCCTGGTTTAAGTTTGTTGTATGTTTTCTTTGTGTCAATGTCAAGAATTGGTTATAGTGATCATTTAAAAACAAAAAGGCTGATATTACAATCAGCACAATGATTTCAATGGAGGATGCATTGCTACATTTGACTTTCACATCCCCATTTTCCTTAGTTTTCTACGTTTTGTGACCCTTTTGTGTGGATTTTATATAGTGTTGTCTCTCTATATCTATGCTTGTGTATTTAAGTTGTTTGATTCTTTTAGTAGTAGGGATGTAAAATACAAATTTAAAGCTTACATAAAAATTTAGAACATCAATTGCATAATTGATAAATTATACACATACATGTATTTGCCATGATTAGAGAAATTAAAAGACAAAAGAAGTTAGGTCTTCCCCTCCTCCTTTGCAGGCAATAATCGATGAGGTAAGTGTGAGTCTCTCAAAGTGAATTTTCTATGTGTTTTTAATGAATATGGCAGTGTAAAGAGGAAAAGGGCAAACCTAAAGAAAATTAACCCTATCACTACAAAAATGGTGTAATTTAACGGCGATTATTTAGAGGCGGTTAGGTACTTCAACTATCGCTATGAATGTTATTTAGAGGTGGTTAGGTTAATTGCCCTAACCACCTCTAAATAACCACCCAAACCACTCTAATTGCCTTTAAATAACATTCATAGCAGCAGTTACTTCAACTACTGCTATTATTTAAATTTTTTTAAGAAAAGCGGCAATTACATGTTAACCGTCGCTATGTATTTTATTTGCCAAACAATGCATTTGGCGCGTAAAAGCTTATTACCCTGCCCTCTCCTACTTCTTTTCCTTGAAAATGATTTTGCTCACTTCTTTCCCTCTCTCACTTTGCTGTAAACCTTTGTTGAGTTGCTTGCTTGGACCTTTGCCACTGTTGTCACTTTGTCGACATCGGAGTTCGCATCACGACTGCAACCACAACCGCCAGAGAAGAGGTAAGTTAGTTTAGATTTGAATTCTCCTATTTTAATATATAGTTAGGAATTTCAAACATTATTAGGATTTTGCATTTAGGATTCAAATATTTATGGATGATTTCTATGCAAGATGATTAAATTAGAAAGAAATGGGTGAGATAGCAAAACAATGATTCAAAGGGCATCTGGTGTAAGAAACCTTTTTTGTGTTTTTGTTTTTTAATTGTTAAAGGGCATTCCAATTATTGATGATATACTATTTGTACTATAAGTAACTGTCTTATGCTGATCTATAGGTCACAATACATTATTAATTTTTCTTTACCTCCCTAAAAGCAACTTCACAGGTTTTGAATGATTGCAATTTTAGATCTCGTTGGCTCGAAGTTATTGCTTGCACTGGCCATTTTTTTTCGTATTAGAGTTCTTAAAGAATCTCAACAAGTTTGGATTTCAAGTTATTCTTTGCTAATGTAAAGAACAAAAGTTTCCATACGTATGGCTACTTTTTATCACTGAACTAGCTGACATTTTCTTTGGGAACTCACTAATTGTGTATTGCCATTCTGCTTTTAGAACATTACCTAATAATTTAGGTCAGTAGTGGTTGAGGTCTATTTTCTCAAAGCCAACACTCACTCAATTGAAAGCCTCTATTTTTATAATAACGAGGCTCTGACTATATTGTGTTGTTGCCTTGTTCTGTTTGTTGAATACAACAAAATTTGTTTTCATTAATCTTTAGCAATGTCAGAGAAGGGCATGGTTGCCTCTGGATTTATATTTTGTGTGATGGTCATTTCTATGTTCCTTTTGGTCCTGTCTTCCTTTTCCTTCATTCAATTTACCTATCATTATTTGATACCTAGATCATGTTAGAGCTCATTCATATCAACAGCATATCACTTTGGATTATTGAATTGGAATGGAAGTTCAAATCAAACATGGCCATCCAAACCATGTATACTACCCATCAAAATCACGTTTCTTTCCAATATTTGAAGGTCTTCTTTTCTTTTTTATTTTGAATTTAATTTTAGATTTTTATGTATGTAAATTTATTAACTTACCCATATTTACAACTAAAAAAAGGGTTATTGTGAAATTAGTCATAAATCAAGGGATATAAGGAAAATATAGCAAAGAAAACAAAAAGGTGGTAGTAGAAAGAATGATCTTAAAATGTGAAAGAAACTGAGAAAGTAAGTTTATTATGGGCATTTTCTGGAAAGTACGGTTTGGGCTGACCAACGTCCAATAGGAGGTATGGCTAACCAGATGGAGGCCCAGATTGGGGATTGAGGTCGCTTAGCGAGGATTCCAAGCTGTCAGGTGTGAGACGAAAACATCAAGCAACGTCGCAGCAAGGAGCATAGCTCGTTAAAAAGGCCCTCAACCCATCAGTGAGAAGACTATCATCCCAACTACCCTCAAGGAGAATGACCGAGCAAGGATAGCGAGGTCGGCCAAAGTTTCCAGCTCGCTCACTAGCACAACACTAGGGGGCGAGGTTAGTGAGCCAGACGTATGTACGGAGCCTAGTCAACAATCTAAGGCACACGTCTCCAACTGACAGCTCAGCCTCCGCATCTACACATCAGCTCCCCAGAAGTCTAACAATGATTTGCCTAGCATTAATTATCCAATGCCAAGCATTAAATGCCTGAAGCGGTGAAAATAATCATTTTGTTATTTGTAAAATTACACTTGTAATCCTCCTCTTTCTATAAATAGGAAGGGGTGGTCACTATAAGGGAGGAGGAAAATTTGCATGCGAAAACTCTGTTAGAATACAGAGAGAGCACTGTACACTATGAGAGAACACTTCCATTGTACTAAAAAAATAACCATAAGTTGATAATCAAAATCATCATGAATGTAGGGGCCAACTTAGCTTTAGCCAAACCACGATAAAACTTTTGGTATTTGTTGTTTTTCTTCTCTTCCATTATCTCTCTTTTCTATTTTCTGCCATATTCAACTTGCAATTTGGGGTGACATTAAACTTAAACTTGTTGACCAGACTTTGGTGTCAACATTTTGACACTAGAAGGAGGCCCTCACTGCACACTCTTTGTCTTTTCATTCCTGATAAGCTGTTCTAAGCTATTTTAAGCATAATAGTGAGAGGAAAAGCCACCAGGAGTACAAAAATCCCTATTGGCTAATCCAAAGGCCTGACACAACAGTGAAACACAACTGCCCCTATGATAGGTGCCAATATCGACGTAACTTCATTCATCCCGCAATAGTTCATGGCTCTTGGAATCGATAAAGCTCAAACTTGGTAATAACGCTAGAAAGCACTTGACCAGCGTCAGGAAACACTTGAGAATACCATGAAAGAGCTGGCTGATATGGTCAAAGCGTTGGCCCAGGTGCATGCCTAAGGTATACCAGGACAGGGTGAAGTTATTGCACTTGAGGGTGGATATCATCAGTCAGGGCCCCAGTATGAGGAACAATCTAGGGCCAAACATCATAAGATGAATTTGCTCCACTCATCAAACTCATGGCTAAGGTCCGAAGTCCACCAAGTTTGGAAGGACAAGGGAGATGACCAACAAGGTGAAAGCATACACTGAGACGAGAGCTCACATGTGACCAACCATGAGCAAGAAATGGACCACGATTCGTCTAGCTACAAGCATGGTAAGAGGCATAAGATCTCTGACTGACACTCTCATAGCAAGTGAGATGAAAGGAGTCGGTGAACTTCCAGCCATTGTTCTAAGCACCGAGACTGTATGATCGAAGAACTGCTCTAAAGAATGGAAGAATGGGAGAAGAACTCTATGTCCTAAAGTAATCAAGAATCCTATGAGGAGTGAACTCCGTTCTCTAGCATAATCGAGATAGAGCCCCTTTCCTCATAGGATCAAGATCCCAAACATTCCCTTGTACAATGGTGACAGTGATCCTTACAGCCATTTGGACGCTTTTAATGTCTAGATGGACTTGTAGACTTCCAATCCACTGGTGAAGTGTCGAGTCTTCCCTATGACACTTAGAGAGGTGCCACGGACATGGTTCAAAAGTCTCCCAACTCATAGCATAAGGAGCTGGGAGGAATGTCAAACAAAGTTCCTTAACCAGTATAGGGCGTTAAAAAAATAACTCGCCCTATCCTGTCACTTAGCCATGGTCTTGCATCGCCAGGTTCTGATAAGAAGTTAGCAATGTAGACAACCCATCAGATGAGAGTATCCTCATGGCGATCTCAGCCAGACTTCAAAAAGATGGGAAACTATATGAGAACATATACAAGTCCCCCGTCAAGAGCCTAGGTGAGTTATATGAGCGAGCCGCCAAGAAGATCCGATAGAAAGAAACCTTTGGTCCAAAGAAGTCAAATAAGAAAGAGGAAGCAAGCACCTCCAACCAAGGTAAGAAGAGAAGTGGAGATGGGAGCAACAAAGAAGTCAAAAAGGGGGCTTTAGAGGCCAAACCGTAAAGAAGGCCTAGAATGAATAGTTTCAATCTCAAAGTCACTACAACACATATACCGTCTTGTTAGATATTCTAGATAGGATCTATGTGACCAAGAGGGACAATGAAGACTTTGGCAGACCCAAGCCCCTAAGGGCCCCTATTGAAAAGAGGAACTGCAACAAATTTTATGCCTACCACAGTGAAGTTGGGCACAACATGTCATATTGCTGGGTGTTGAAGAACGCCATTGAGGACCTCATTAGGAAAGGCCGCTTAAGAGACTATGTGGTAAGATCCCTAGGGCAATAACCCTTATGTCCTCCATAGCTTGCATCACACCATCACTAAACTCTCAAGCGTAAGGAAGCACCCTCAATGAGGATCATCTTCACTATACATGGTGGACCTCACATTACAGGCACTTCAAATCGATCACACGATCATTATGTGCGAGTGGCGGGTCGTGTTCTCCTTATGAGTCATATGGAACATGAAAGACTCACCAAAAAGGCCAAAGTAGCTTCAGATAGCATCTCATTCACAGAAGAGGACACGAAAGGAGTTCATTAGCCCCACAATGATGCGATTGTCATTTGGGAAAAGATTGGCAACACTGAGGTAAGGAGGATAATGGTTGATATTGGGAGCTTCATGAATGTGATGTACAAGAGATGCTTCAACCAGATGGGCATGAGCATGAGTTAGTTGGATCCTTCACTCGAACCCCTTTATAGTTTCATGGGAGATGGGATACTCTCGATGGGACAAATCAGACTCCTACTCACCCTAGGGGACCTCGACCAGCAAGCAACTATCATGGCAAACTTTCTGATTATAGATTGTCCCTTAGCCTATAATGTGGTGTTAGGGTGACCCGCCATGAATGATTTTGATATGGTGACATCAACCAGGACCTTGACCATCAAATTCTCTGACCCTAAACAGAGTTGGATGCATGCAAAGGGAGCAGCAAGTAGCTCGGTGCTGCTATGAGGATGCAATTAAACTTAGGGTTCAAGGGAAGAAGGTGAATGTGGTGTCTGGAGGAGAACCCTGGGTAACAAGCATAAAAGGGGTTAGCCATGACCTTGACCCTCAAGAGATGGATGCTGAGCAAGCCACTAGACCAATTGAGGAGCTTGAGGATGTGCAAGTAAGCAAGGTGGACAAAGAAAGATGCCTCAAGTTGGGGAAATGCCTATCACCCGATGTAAAAGTACAATTGACGAATTTTCTCAAAGTGAATATGGACATTTTCGCTTAGAACCATAATGGCATGGTAGGCATCGATCCAAATGTAATGTTGCATAGACTGAATATCAATCCCCGAGTCAAGCTAGTTTGCCAAAAGAGAAGACCAATGACTGTCAAATGCTACATAGCACTCAAAGAAGAGGTGGATAGACTCTTACTAAATAACTTCATTTGAGAAGCACATTACACCACTTAGGTGGCCAATCCCATCCTCGTAAAGAAAAAGATTGGGAAGTGGAGGATGTGTATTGATTTTGTTGACCTTAATAAGGTGTACTCCAAAGATAATTTCCTTTTGCCGAGGATAGACCAACTTGTAGATGCAACAGCAGGGCATGAACTCCTCAGCTTCATGGATGCCTATTTGGGGTACAATCAAATTTCAATGGCCGCACAAGATGAATAGCATACCTCATTCATTACTAATCGTGGTTTGTACTGCTATAAGGTAATGCCTTTTGAGCTTAAAAATCCGGGGGCAGCCTACCAACGATTAGTAAACATGATGTTTTAAGAGCAGAATGGCAAAATCATGGAGGTATACATTGATGACATGCTAGTAAAGTCCAAGCAGCTCGTCGATCACATCTATAACCTAGAAGGGATGTTACAAACCTAGAGAAGGTATCAGATGAAGCTGAACTCACATAAATGTGTGTTTAGAGTGGCCTCGAGTAAATTCCTTGGTTTCATAATCAATAATAGATGAATCGAAGCAAACCCAGAGAAAATTAAAACACTCCTTAATATGTGTTCTCCCACCGATCCAAAGGATGTCCAAAGCTTGAATGGCCAAATCATCATGCTTAACAGATTCATTTCAAAGGCAACGGATAAGTGCATTCCTTTCTTTGATGTCCTTAAAAGGGAAAAGCGGTTTGTATGGACCCCGGAGTATGAGGTCACTTTTTAGGAACTTAAGTCATACCTTGGATGAGCACCTCTCTTGTCCAAACCAAAAGAGAGTGAGAGATTAACTATATACTTAGGGTTATCCCAACATGCCTTGAGCGCGGCTCTAACACAAGAAGAGGGAGGAGCTCAACTCCCTATTTACTATGTGAGCAAGAGACTGTTGGATGCCAAAATGAGATACTCACCCATGGAAAAGCTCATTTACTGCCTAGTCATCACCTTAAGAAAGTTGCGACCCTATTTCCAAGCCTATAGCATCAGGGTCCTCACCTAATTCCAATTGAGACAAGTCTTGTAGAAGACAAACACCTTTGGATGGCTACTCAAATGGGCAATTGAGCTTGCCCAATTTGATTTCAAATATAAGCCTAGATCAGCCATCAAGGGACAAGTACTGGTCGACTTCATTGTTAAATTCATGGTACCTATGTAAGAGAAGGTATAAATTCTTGAGGCCTCGTGGTGGGAATTATTTGTTGACGGATCATCCAGTGACCAAAAGGCCAGGGCAGGGATGTTTCTCATTAGTCCAAAAGGACATAAGGTTTTTTGTGCTCTAAAATTTGGCTTTCAAGCCACTAACAATGAAGCTAAGTATGAGGCCGTGTTAGCAGGTTTACGATTGGCCAGGGAGGTACAAGGCAAAAGATTAAAGATTTTCAGTGACTCATAACTCATTGTCTGCCAGGTGAAAGGTGAATACCAAGCTCGAGGACAAAAAATGATGAGCTATCTCCAAAAGGTCCAAGAATTGTTAAGTTTCTTCTAGCAAAATGAGATCAATCAAATCCTGTGAGCCCAAAATGTGCATGCTAATGCTTTGGCTCATTTGTCCACCACTGAAGATCTTGATCTCTTAGGAACGATCCTAGTAGAGTTGTTTCCATCTTGAAGTATTGAGCAACAAGATGTCATGATGATGATTGCCAAAACGCCTAACTCCTGGATGAATCCGATCTTGGACTACTCATAGAATGAAAAGCTACCAAAAAATAGACTCAAAATGCGACATCTACAAGCTTAAGCAGTCAGATATTGCATCTATGATGACGCACTTTACAAGAGAGGGTCATGATCCCACTTCTGAGATGCACAGATGGCAAGGACTACAACATTGTCCTAGAGGAGATTCATGTAGGTCATTGTAGAAACCATGCTGGGGGGCTGTGGCACAAAAGGCCTTCGATAAGGATTCTACTGGCCAATGATAAAGCAAAATGCTATAAGCCTCATCAAGAGGTGTGATAAGTGCCAGAGATTTGCAAAGGTGCTACGAGCTTTGCCAGCCTACTTAAGGAAAATAACCAGTCTGTGGCCATTTGTGATCTAGGAAATGGACTTGATCAAACCACTTTCTAAGGCTTAAGGAAATTGCAAGTATGTAATACTGGCCATGGGCTATTTCACCAAGTGGGTAGAGGCGAAGGAACTCATTGAAATCTCATCTTCCAAGGTTGAAAAGTTCATATAAAACAACATCATTTGCATGTTTAGGGTCCCTCAGTAGATCATGACCAATAATGGGACTCAGTTTACTAGCGAGTAGTTCCTTAAGTTTTGCGACGACCTCAAAATCACTAAGAGCTTCACAACCGTAGACTATCCGCTAGCCAATGGGCAAGTAGACGCTATCAACAAGATCATCAAGAAGATCTTGAAAACTAAACTAGAAGCTAAAAAAGGAGCCTGGGTAGATGAATTGCAGACAATGCTTTGGGCCTACAAGGCCATGCCTTACAACTCCATAGGGGAAACTCCCTTTTCAATGGTATACAAATGTGAGGCAATGATCCCAGCAAAACTTGAGGTCACAACACAGTGAAGAATTGCTTTCAACCTAGAAGACAACGACCAGCTATTTGCTACAAACCTAGACCTTGTGGAAGAAGCAAGAGAAAGAGCTAGCCTCAGGGTTGTTGCTCACCAATGACGCATTATGAGGTACTATAATCATAAAGTGTGAACTCAAAAGTTCAAGCCTGGTGGCCTTGTCCTGCCTTTTGTTCTCCCTAGAGCCTGCAAACCCAGTGAGGAAACCTTAGGACTGAATTGGGATGGGCTATGCCTCGTTAAAAGGATCGTGATTGATGGAGTCTATCACCTAGCAGACATGAATGGAGTGGAATCCCCTTGAGCTTGGAATGTCAAGCACCTCCGTTGTTATTATCAATAGGTGTCTCGATGTATAAGAGTTGGTTCGTTGTAAATGTGTATATAATTCTTTGAATTCTTTATGGACTAAGATTTGAAGAGAATTCTATGTAAAGTTACGTGTTGTGCAATATAGTAACAACTGATATAGCATGTCGAATTCTTATCTTAATATAAGCAAACAAATTCAGACATTCAAGCATAAAAGTAACGAAGAGAAATATGTTCAGCTTCCATCACAATAAACTTATTTCATACAAATTGTCCACAAAGTTTGTCATGAGTCTTAGAAAAAAGAAAAACAAAGTTATAAAGTTTATATCCTAAGAGGTCGAAGCCTCAGGAGCTAAGCCTTCATTGGGCTGAGGGTTAGAAGCTAGAGCATTAGGGACATCGATCATTGGAGTAATGTCAGTGACCTATAAGCTGCCTTCCCCTTGAACAACGATCTCCGCAAGAGAGGCTTCAACTTCGACACTCTGTCTTTTCCCGACAGAGCTACCCTTGGCAGCTCTCCTTTTGTAGTAGTCCACGACCTCTAGAGCTTGAGGGACAAAGAAAGAGAAGTCCAGCTGAGGATGTTTCTACCACAAAGTGTAGAAGAATGCAACTCAAGTCCTAGTCTTCGTTTCCCTGGCACCTTCTGCCACCAATGAAGATGTCTCTGCTTTGAACTTAGCCACTTCCTTTTTAGTGAGCTGAAGTTCTCTCTTCAACACCTCTAATTCTTTAGTGGTAGCCTCGGCTCGCTAGTATACAGATTTCATGTTTTGCTTGGTGATGTTGGCCACTTTCATCGCTAATCGCGCCTATGATTGGGCCTCATCTAGCTCTATTCTAGCCTTAGTCAGGTCATTGGTTGCAAGGCCAAGATTTATCACAGCGGCCTCGTGATGCTCTACCTTACAAGATAGAGTGGCTTCCATTTCTTTGACCTTCTCCTTCAACTCTAGTACCTCAGCTATTAAGATTACCAGCTCATCCACGAGGGCGGACTTCTCATCATCCTGGCCCCGAGTGCTTCCTCAATCTTCATCAGCATTAGCAAACTCTGCGAGAACCAGCAGCAAAGTTAAACTTTGAAACAAATAGAGTAGTCAAGGTGAGAAGCAATACTTACCACCAAGCCATGACAAGCCGCATACCCTACCAGCCTCCCAATAGTGAACTCCTTAGCCTCTAACACCCTGACTTGGCCATCATATCCCAAGATCATGCCCATGTTCTCAACAAAGGTCTGAGCAGACCCTTTTGTCTTGGAGCTGGGTGAGGTGGCTGTCAAGACCAATCAAGATTAGAAATTTATAAACTGAGCTACCTAAACTACTTGTAGTATAGGCAACACTGGGTCAAGCCCTTGGATTATTTTGGATGATATCAATCAAATTAAAAGATAGAAATGAAGGGGGGTTGGCAGTAACTATACTAATAGTTAACATTAAAGCAGAAACGTAAACGGAAGAAAGTAAACCGACTAGCTTAAGGGAATCAACTAAGCTTGAGATTAATGTATCTTTGATCACTAAATATTCATCCAATTGTTAATCATATTTTTTAACCTTAAATCATAACAAGAAGCCTTGAAATGATTAATAAGTCTTATGCAAAACTCAGTCAGCAAATAATCCATCAAAAGCTCAATGCATTGTTTAGTTTTTGTCATTCTCTTCTAAAGTGATTATTAAGCAATAACCATATTAATATCTAAATCAAAAAAAGCCATTCAATTCAGAAGTCCAATTAAAACAGAGAGGAAAGGAGAAGAAATGATAAACAATTGAATTGCAAGTTGAAAAATAGGATCTCTACATTAATCTTCAAGCTGTCAATCCCTTAGACTGATTACAAATGTTTGGCCTTCCATGGAAGGTAGAAAGTTATAGAGAAGAGAAGATCACAAGCTTGCTCTCTACCCCCCAAACTCCTCTCTCTAACCCCTAAAAATTGAACTACCCCCTTAACTAAAAAAAATGACTTAACTAAAGAGTACTTAGCCCAGGAAAAGAGAAGCTAGTTGCTAGTTCATGGAGTAGGCAATCATGATGGCTGGTGTAGTCTGATTGCTTGCTACCACTCCTTTTGCATGAACTACCCATTGCAGACTGCATTCTCTAGTTTTTTCACTGATTTAATGACTTCTAGCCAGTTAAGTATGAGTTGGTGCAAGGGATGGTCCATTGGGCTCAAGTTGCATGCCAATTGGGGCTTAAAAATCCAATTCTGCAGAGGCCCACTCATCAGCATTCTATCTCTAAATTACAGCTCTAATTGCATGCCAAAAATGATGGATTTAGGCCTAGTAGTCTTCATAAGAGTTGTAGCATTGTGACTTAGCTTCCACGTGGGCTTAGTTTGACCTCATTTGGACTTATATAGCTCCAGATATGGCCTAATGAATGCTCAGAGGTCTGGCTACTTAAGATAGGCTAAGGTAGCATTCTGATTTTGACTTTAACTCCAAATTTAGATAGTCAATTGTGAGATTTAGCCTTGGAGTATTCATGAAGGCTGTAGAGATATGTCTTAGCTTTAGTACAAGACAAGAATCATATTAATTAGACAACCGTAGCTCAAGTTATAGCCAGAATACAGAAACTACTCAACAAAGCCAAATAATGCAGAATTTTCCATAAATTCTAATTGACACCACACTATAAATATGTAATAACACAGCTGAGATCAATAAGTTTGGACCTTAAAAAGCTTAGTGCAAGGACAATTAAATAAGTAAAATATTTTGTTATCAAATTCCCCTACACTTAGCTTTTACACTCCCAGGCAAAAGACAAAACAAAACACAAGGGTCAAAAGAACAACAAGAAGAAACAAGACCTGAGATTTTTTAGCAATGATGAGAATTTTATCACAAACAGGAGTGACAAGCAAAGTTCAAGACACATACCTTGAAGCTCATTCTTTACAATTCAAAGCTCAAACCAATTAGCAAAGATATTTCATCAAAAGGGTATATCAACTTGGTAGACTTTACAAGGAAGCTCTTCTCATAACTCTCATTGTGTTTCGAATGGGAAAGTGTTTCTCTCAAATTCATTCCATGGAAATACACTACCATAAGTTTGCTTATCATCTAATCTCCACTACTCAAATCACATGCATAGCACAAATCATAAGGACTTTAAAAGGTTGTAATGTGGCCAAAAAGGGAAAGAGGAAAGGGAAGGAATGTTAATGGTATGACAATTCAAAATCAAAGAGAGGCATAAATCATTATGGCATAGATTCCACCTTTTTTTCATTTTTCTTTCCTTTCTTCTGTTTCTTCTTCTTATTATTATTTTTTTCTCTTTTTATTTTTCTGGTTTCTTTCTTTTTTTTTTGGGATTACAACATGAGTCACACTTTTCCTTTTTACTTCTCTTTCAGCACATTCCCATGAGTCACACTTTGCCTTT
>JANHAO010001069.1:0-35222 GCA_026873985.1 Saraca asoca
ATCAAGCTTTTGATGGATTGTTTGTTGGCTGAGTTCTACTTAAGACTCATTAATCATTCCAAGGCTTCTTATTATGATTTTAAGCCAGAGAATATGATGAACAATTAGATGAACATTTAGTAATCAAGGATACATCAACATCAAATTTAGTTGATTTCCTTGGGCTGCTTGGTTTATTTTCTTCTATTTTTGTTTTTGCATTGTTAGTGTTAGTTGTAGTTTAGTTACTACTAACCCCTCCTTCATTTCTATCTTCTAATCTGATTAAAATCACCTAAATGATCTAAGGGCTTAACCCGGTGTTGCCTATACTACAAGTAATTTAGGTAGCTTAGTTTATAAATTTCTAATCTTGATTGGCCTCGACAACTGATCAATTTTCTCCTATTTCAATCAATTTCAATAAACAGAATATGGAAATTTCATAATATTATAGATAGATGTATGATAAAGTTCTTTTGGGACTTAGTAGATAGAAGACAAATTTTCTTAATGGGATGAAAGAATTTATCAAGTTTACCAATTTATATACGTGATGGTCGAATAAGGTATCCATGCTTTAAACATAAATGTAGAAATTTTTTACCTTCTGATGAAATTATGGTTTATTTGTATAGATTTGGATTTAAATATAATTATCGGTGGTGGACTAATCATAGTGAGGAGAGACCTATAGAAAAGTGAGAATCTTTTAATGGCATGACACAAGATCTGCATGATGTAAGTAATATGTATGAGAACATAGTATTGGATACTGTTTGGCCAAACATTACAACCCACTTTGAATGCAATATAGAAGAGCCTTCAAATAGAGATGCTTAAGAATTTTATGAAATGTTAGAAACTATATATTGTTCATTATGAACACGTAATACTAACCATTTAGAGTTGTTATTAGTAGTACGAATTTAAACATAAAATCTAACTTCAACTTACCACAGAATTCCTTTAATCAAATTATGCAATTCATGTGTGAATATTTACAGATGACAAGCCATAGAGGTTTTGGATAAGGAAGTAGAGGACAATGGTCATAGGGACTAGATTCCCCCCTTAATTCCCCCAGTAGTAGTTTGCCTACAATTACTGACTAGAGCTCTCTAACTATTATTCCTTAAGGTTACACTTTCATGCCTATACCGTAATTGACATTTAGCCAAATAGAGCCACCTGTACAGGTGTCAATGCAAACACAGTCACAACAGTAGCATGACCCGTCCCTGGAGATAGCTAGGATACCTTCACATATGACACCTCTATCTATAGGAGTAACATATGCCTTGAGACAGCCTCCATTCCCTATGGTACTTGTACTTGGTCCCATAGAGAACATATGCCATATAGGATGGGGTATGTATTCCTGATCAATTTCTTAATTATGTTTATTTAATTTTTTAACATTATTTATTTCTATTGATTAATAAGGTTTTTCTTAACCTACCAGTTGGTAGGCACCATATATCATATCATCATGAGCAAGTATGAAAGTGTATGGCTTACATGGAAGAGCATTCTAGAGCCCACCCGCAGGATATTATATGTGGAGTTTAGGATAAAGTTTCAATATTTTGTTTATAATTTATTTTTTTAAATTATTCCCTAACTATTTGGTATTATCCTTGTTTTTTAATTGTAGAAGTATTGGAAGTAGAACTCTTCTTATAAGAATGACATGTGAACAACTTTAACCATTAGGGTTCCAACATATGATGGATAATGTGTAGAAGAAGAAACTCGCTCAACTTGGCTGAATCGAGGATGAAAAGTAGGAAGGCTTTCTCAAGTATTGAGAGGACCCTAAATTTAAGTCTAAGTCTAAGCAAAATAAGAGGAATAGAGCCTCAGATGCAACTAGATAAAGTTCCTCCATGCACAAAGGCAAATCCATCTCTGTATCAGAGCATCAATTGTGCATGGTAACATTATTTTAAGTTAAATGTTCTTTATGCCATGTTAACTTAATATTATTTATGTCTATGAAAATTTTCATGTTATGCAGATATGTAAGACTGCGGTTGAGCTATCCGTGGACAACTTATTTTGTTGCACCCACACCCAGAAAGACAGCTAGTGGATCTTGCCATGAGTTGCATAATCCTATGTAAGCATTTTCTCTTAACTTGTAATTTTGTTATTAATGTATTATATATGTGCTAGTAATTAAAAATATTACATTTATAATATCAAATAATTAATTATTTTAATTTGTAGTAGAATTTCAACAAAAAAAGGGAGGACTTGGTGTAGACTAAGCAGCAAAGAGGTGAAAGCTTTGGAGACACAGCTGGTGATGTGGTGAGGCCATCTGATTATGATTTGTGGGTGGATACCATTAGTGGTACTAAGAAGGGATAGCTACATCAGCCACTTAATTCATACTAAAAGCGTGTTTTATGCTACGTTGGACCAGCTCATACATGCTATAATTCTGATGCAATAGTGGATGTAATAGATTTTCATTTGAATAGAGCATCTCATGACTCAGTAACAGTAGTAGAGTCAGACTTTACTGCCTCCTCCTCCATCTCATCCTTATTCATACTACCACTAGCCCCCTACTTTCTACTAGTCGCCTCCTCCCTATGTGTATCCGTTGTCATAACTGCAACCATCTCAACCAATGGTTCAACCACCACCAACCGGAAGTCCTAGATAACCATAGCAGCCACTGCAACATGACACTACTCGAGATTCGGAGACTAATGATCAATTCTTTTTTGATGATTTTGGATTGTAGTTATAATTTTTATGTTTTTATTTAAATAATATGTTTCATATATTAATTGGAATAATACAATTTATAAATTATTTTACTAAGTTTATATATTTATACATATTCTTGTATGTTGTGTTTTATTTTTTTTATTATAATCAAACGTTAATTTTTAGAAATGAAATTAAAAAATATTAAAATCAATCTTTAATACTAATCAAAATAATTTTAATAAAAATTTAAAAAATAAATTTTAGAAAATTATATCAAGTGATATTTTTAAAAAATTTCCTTTTTCCAACAATTTTTTGATGAAATTTTTGATGAATTTATTAACCGATTTACACCTTAGTTCTAATGACTTTTCGATAAATAAAAAAATGAAAAAATTGTCACCTCCAAGTTCATCTGAAAAATCCACAAGAAACAAATTTGTGACAAAAAATAATTTCCAACTGTGGTTTTATTGATGACCACATTCTGTTGGAAATTCATCATTTTTGACGGATTTTCTTGTCAAAAATTGTGCATTTTTTTTGTAGTGTATGGAGTTCTGTTAGTCTGCATGATTTGTAAGTTTAAATTTCTTAATTAATTTTGTGATAACATTATTGTTAGAATTTTAGACTATATCATGAAACGTATTGAACAAAAAATATTATAAGATATTGTTTAATGGCTTTATGACCTTTGTATATGTTATTAGGGATTGTTAGACATATTATAAACATCTCTAATACATTATTATATGATTCTAAAGAATTGTAGAAGCAAAACTAGTAAATTCTTTTGTAATACTTTAGATATATTTAATTAAGTTTGAATTAAGCCTCATTTAATGTCATGATATTGCTATATTGCATTTTTCATTTGTGGTTTGAGACTAAGTTCAAGCATGACCTCAATTACATGTAAAAGTTTTCTTGAAAATTATGCCTCAAATGTTATAAGATGCTATGTAAGTGGCTTATAAAGATTGAAAGTGTTATGATTTGCTTTCATAATAATCTGATAGCTTGATGCTATGATATTATTGGTTAAGACCTTGACATTCATATTTGTTTTAATTTTATCCTTAAGTTATTTTCAGGTTATTCTAATTTTGATGGGTTGAGTTAAAATGCATGATGCATTATCAATCTTGTTTACCTTTATTAAAAGGTTAATTAAAGTGTTTATAATTAATTCAGTCTCTGTACTTAATAATAGCGTATAGCTTGGTTTTCTTGAATAATATGAAAGTTTCTATTTTATTTGTAAGCTACAAAATACTAATTAGATTCCTTAATTGTCAGAGTTGTATAACAAAGTTTGATAACTTTATTTCATCAAAGGAGAGTTGTGAAAGATTAAAATTATAAATTAAGCATATATTATATCCTTTGATGCAATAGGTCAAGTGGGAGGAAGTTATATTTGTGCTTTTATATATCCTGCTTCTAATGGATATAGTCTAATGATTATAATTTTATATACATTAATTGTGATTAATGTATCATGTTAGAAATAATGTTATTGAATTGGAGCAACTTAAGTCAACGCTATTATAATATATTTAAGAACATAATGGAAAATTATGTCATTTTGACATATGATTAATTTATTTCAAAATTAAATCTCAAAATTATTGTTGTTGTCTTGATAAAAGACAATATGATTTCATGAGAAACTATTTGTATCTCTTTAAAGATATATTATTATTGCTTTTTTTATAAGAAAGTTGCTACAGTTGTCTGCTCACAAGATGTTTATTGAGAACCTAGTTTTCACTATATAATTAACTGTAGTTGTCTTTTTTTATATGTTAATTGTTTTGTAAGAAATTATGTTAATCTTCTTGGGAAGACTTAATGACTTTCATGAGAAAGACTACAATGTGGATCGTTTGATTATGCTATATATGTAACTATATGTCACATCCTTATGATCATACCCATGGAATAACTAGTTTATATGGTTATAGAGGATGTATACGATTAAATAGTATGTTTCTTGTCCATATTCATTCTAAGTTAATTATTCCATTGATTGGATCAGGTTTTTGGGTGTTTATTGGGCTATGTTAGATTTAGTGACCACTTCAGTTGTTTGTTCAACCTAAAAGTCATTTTCAAATGATTTTACCAATTGCATAAAACCCAATCAACATTTACCCAGGTGGGAGATATTAGAATATTTTTATAATTACTGGGCATCAATTGATTGGGATTTTGGTTTGTAAAAATGGGTTGAATGTATAGTCCAAATATAACCTGAAAACCTAAATGTTTAAGTGATCTAATTGATTGGGTAACATTTCTTGAGCTTAGGGCCTAATGTATTGGATGCAATGCTTTAATATGATCTAAGCCTATAATTGAAATCAAACTATTATACCTTTTATGCATTATAGTGACTTGCCTTTATGTGAGTGATTATTTCACCCATATACTTTAATATAAAATATCCACACTCAACATTTCTTGTTTAACGAGGGCACTATAACAAATCAAATATAAATAAACATTTTAATCAAATACAAAGTTACTTAGAATATTTATAAAAGGTATTAAATATGATAAAAAAACTTACTTTTAAGGTGATCAATTTTATGTTAGACTTTTTCTTGCCACCCAAGTAAAAGTAAGTCTTAATAAGTCTACTGAATTAAATTCATGTAGTAAACCCGTATATTAATAAAGGAAATCATATGTAATATAAATCTCAAAACTAAATTTTCACTAATAAAATAACTCATGAGTCAACTAAGGTTTTGATATTCTTACAAACCAGATGTCCTAAGGGATCAAGCTAATAAACAACATTTTGCTTAGGATATATCATGTAAAGCATCCAATGTTGCCTATAATAACAAAATATCAAATAAGTAATAACAAGTTGATACAAAATATTAAATATCACATCAGATACTTACAACTTGATAAATGGTGCAAAAGTACAATACCTTATTTTTTGTGGGACATTTGAGATATATTTTGTCTTGTCTTTATTATTGGAGCCTACTAGTACAAATAAATATGGACATAGAAATCTAGTATCCAGTCTGTTGATCACACATTCATGATGTAGAAGCCTTTACAAAGAAATAAAGAAAATGATTAACAAAATACTTTGAATTGTATAATATAAATAAGATTATGAATTGAAAGATAAAAATAAACTCACAATTCAAAAACTTGGATGTAAGATATATTTATCTCTTCCATGGCTAAAAATTGCATAATATCATCCTTGGTCACAAAAATGTCACAACCATAACCCATGACATCGGCATCCATATGAATACAAATGAATGCATTATTCTCAATCTTTATAGCCACAAAAGATAACATTATCTTTGGCTCAACATGAGGCATCTCTTTGGTGAGAGTTGGCTTATCAGTTGATTGAGTCAATTCTTTGGTCCGCTTAGCCTCCTTTATAGCTTAATTGACATGAATCAAATTATACAATTTAGATATTAGAAATATAGTAAAATTGGATCTTTCAAACACAATTACTTATTAAATAAAAAATGATACCTTTGTAGCCAAAGTAATAAAATTATTTGACTATACAATGAAACCCAATTGCTTGCCCTATATCCTTGGTTCATTCATTGACACCTGTAGTTTTGCACTCTGGTCCAATAGGGTGTCAACGATGATCTTTGATTACTCACACTGACAATTGTTAGCAAAGAGGGTGCAATTGTGAAAAAACTTCTATATGCCACTTACGTCCCTTGGGTGCTAAAGCTAGAAAGCATTTGTCTTCTTGTTGTATAGACAAAAAAATCAAATTGAAAAAGTTAATTATAATGTTATTTTTCACATAAAATATTAGAAACTACTTATGTAATAAAAGAAGTTTAAACTTTAGTGATAGTCATTTACCTTCGGTAGCTCTGTAGAAGGGTTGGGGTCTCCTAGGTAGTGGCTCTCGTGCTGTTAGGTAGGGGAGTAAAGTGGATTTTTACTCTTCGAGAGTGACTACATGTCTATCTACTTAATATAGGCAAACTTCTTCCAAATTTCTTCCTTCTCGGCTCGATTCTCCTTTTTCAATTAAACAGTAACCTCCTCTATTACCTTCTGTGTCACTTGAGTAATAATCTTTGAGTAAGATCCTCTATGGAAATTGACAATCTCCAAAGATTTTTTAATGATTCTCCAAAATAGGCCTTAAGACCCGCTCCTCGCTGACCTTCTAACACAATAGAGTGTTCTTCAATTCCCAACGCATAAGTTAATATGTCCAATCTTTTAGAATGAGTAAAATCTCCCTAGGACGATTGTTGCATAAGAGAATCCTATGGCATATATACAATCAAGAATATTTATTACAACTTGACACTTATAATTACTTAACAATATTTATTACAATTAAAACTTGCAAATTATTTATAATTTTCTTATCAACTATCTGACTTTCTTCAGTCGTATATTTACTTTTTGTATTGACTCTAGCTTTCTTTCATAATTTATATCAAGATATTGAAATAACTTGTGGATTAGACTGATTGGAGGCTTGTTGTTTTGTAAGCATTTCCTTTAATAAAGCTTACTCAAGCTTCACATGTCCGCTATGAGACAACCTATGTTTATACTTGTTTTTGGCTTGTCTATCCCTATTGGCTTTACTTGTACCTTGTTGACAAAAAAAAAACATAATTGATGAGATGGTCAAAGTACTCATAATATATAATTAGAAAAAATATGGTAAGAAGATGGCCAAATTTACCTAAAAAGTCATGGATTGGCACTATTTCACAAATTCATCATATACTTGTTGATCAAGGATGTTATATTTCTCAAGGGGGCTTTCATCACCCTTCATTTTGACAGTGATGTAATTCCATCGCTCTCCTGCAAGCTTTAAGACTTTTATTCTTCTTCTCGCATCAACATCAAAAGTGGTATAAAAGACAACACACACATGGATTATTCTTATATGTACACAATTATTCTAAAAAGATAGTTATATATATATCTTAAACACAAATTGAAGATAAGTAATATATACCAAGATATCCTGCCAAATGTTCTCCTTGATGTCTTTTAGTATTTATTTCTACTACTCAATATTGAGTAGCACTTTTATATATACCAGCATTTCAATATAACTCTTATATTTTGGACCCATAGTCCCAGTAGCCTAACCCTTAGCATTGAAGTTAATCTTTATCTTTTCTCCTCTACTATAAATGAGGGTCATTTCCTTTATAATGATATTACCTCCCGTACCTTTCTCAATATGCTAAGAAGGATACATACGGCTGTTTAAAAGGAAAAATGAAAAAAAAGTTAGCTAGCAAGCAAATGTTTCTAAAATTAAACATACCATCATCTATCAGTGAAGAAAAGATAAGTATTTTTTATCTATATTACTCACTTTTAACTATATTCATACAAAACTATTATATTAGCTTTATTTTGAATGGGAAATGGCTTTTACAATTTTTATGGATAGCATTTAATAATTTAGAATGGAAAATGTTTATGTTCAAAGTTTCGATTTTACTACGTATATTACAATGAAAATCTTAGACATACTCATAATCACTTTGGCAAATGATAAAAAACAAGACATGCATGACCAAGCTTTCTACACTAAGAAACATAAACAAAAAAATAAACCCCAATTGAAAATATTTTCAATCATCAAAATGAGAAACAAAAGACAAAAAAAAAAAGCTAAACCCTAAAAATACAAACCATCAACAAAGAACAAAGCGAAAAAGTAAAAGAAAAAAAAAACATTGATATAACTTAGCAAGAAAGAAACAAATATAGTGTAAGAAGAACAAAGTTCCATACCTCAATCAGAGATGGACTTGAAATGTGATGATCCAAGATAGCAAAGGTCTTCGCTTACATTCTGCAGTGTTGTCATTTTAGACTACTTATCTTATTGCTTTTTTAGATCGTGCATTTAATGTGTTTGCTTTGTAGTCGTTGGCATGTTAATCTTACTTTTTTATTGGATCATTTGATTAAGGGCAGCTAGAGAGTTTCTGAATTCATCAGGGAAATTAGTTTAGTCTATATAAGATGTGAAAAACTTCTTCTTGTTTCCTGGATGACTTGATGGATAAGTTGGTTATGCCCCCCCAGTCTTTGATGATCTAATTTTTGTCACATGTTTCTGAGGCGTATATGGCCTGTTGCATATGAGGCTCTCATGGACAATTCCTCTCTAAGGATCTTAGGAATTTTCATAACCTCTTCATGATTGAGCTATGAAATTCAGCCCTTCCATCATTGTTCCTTGGCCTCCTTGCATGGTGGGTTGACTATTTGACCTTCTCCAAGTACTTTGGGGTAGCGAGGTAAAAGGAGTAGCTTTTAGCTTAGGAGAAGGACAAGAAAGAGAAGCTAGCTTGTTCGTTGATACTCCAGCTTGTTGGAATTCAGCTCTTCCTCTTAGGATAGTTGTAGGCCTATTTAGACTTGTATTCCTAAATCTTTACATGTACATATTCTCCTTGTTGAAAAAGGTTTTGTAATGAAACTTTGTTTCCTTACTTTTCCAAGCATATCATGTTGAATGTCCTGAATATCGTAGAAGATAATATGTAGACTATCATGAATAGATTCTTGCAAATCATAATTGGAATAAATAATAAGTTAAATAACTAATTGGTTGCATAAATTTGCCTCAATTGACAATGACCTTGAGCACCAGAGTGCCTCAGTCTGTAATGAGAATGAGCATAAGAGTGCCTCAGTCAGTAATGAGAAAAATGTCCAGATAGGTCGCATGAGAACTACACCTTAATCATAAGTTGGATGTTGAGATAGGTCGCATAAGAGCTGCACCTATATTCTGAATGCTGAAATCAATAGCATGCATATGGTACCGAAGAATAGATCATATGCATGCATTCACCAGGTTGTAGATCACATGCATGCGGTACATGAGAGTTAGTCACATGCATGTATTCGCCAGATACTAGGCCATACCACAACAATTTTGTTGCTTAGTGGACTGTATAGATGTGCCTCTACCAGTAATCTTGTTACTGATGCAGGTAATGAGTTTATTTTAGCACCTTAGTTGGCTTAAAGCTGTAGTTGGCAATAGAAGTTTGTACTAAATATAAGCATCAGAAGGCCTTAGCTCGAGTACCTGAATGCTTCAGCTGGCAATAAATTACATGCATATGGTGCCTAAGAAAGTTGGTCTTATGGATACCAAGTAAGTCACATGCATATGGTGCTTAAGAAAGTTAGTCATATGCAGGCGATAAGAGATTGCATGCATCTAGTGTCTGAGAAAGTTAGTCATATACATAGATGGGTGGAAGGTCACATGCATACAGTGCCTGAGAAAGTTAGTTGTATACATGTGCAAGGAAGGGGTCGCATTAGGGCGTGCTAAAAAGTAGGTCACACTAATGCAATAATGTTAAGCCACATTAATGTGGTGCTGAAGAGTATGTCACATTAGTGTGTTTAAGTTAGTGACATTAATGTGGTGCTAAATAGTAGGTCAAAATTTCTTCAATTTTTTAGGATACACTGTCTTCGGATTGGATAGGCGAACTCATTTTCTAAATAGTGGGGTAAGGGTTCGCTATCAAATTAGTAGGGTGAGCAAATGTTCAAAATTCTGAGCTTAAGGGACTTCGACTCTCTTCTAAGTGATAAACTTTGTTTCCTAAATTTCCTTTTATGACATATGGAATTTCCTTTAAAGATTTTGCTGAGATCTCATTCAACATACAGTCAAGAAATTTTTCAAGGAGAAACTCTTTATTAGCTTCTAAATAATATTATAAAGTTATATGGCTTTCATAGTAGATGCTTGCTTCTATTTGTAGCTCTATTGTGGTTATTGAGGTCATTATCTTATAAGTCACACCACATAATCTTTTAAGCAACCTCTTTTGATTAGCTCTTTAATCACATATTTGAGTGCCTGATAATTCGATGTATCATGCCCGACTTCATTGTGATAGCACAAAATTTGTTCGTATCTTTGTACTCATGGGGAGTCCTTATAGGGTTGGGAGTTCTGAAATCTTCCTTATCTTTTTCTATTGCAAATATTCTATCTGAAGTGTTAAATAGGGCACTATAATTGTTAAGGCGTCGTCGAGGTCACTCAGTCCTAGCCTTCTTCATGGACAGGTTATTGGAGTGGTTATTTTGACTCTCGTTGCTCCTCTTCATATTTTGACTAGAGCTCTTTATTTTGTCCTTCAGTTCAGACTTCTTTGTGCCAAAGATTTCTTCTCACCTGATTTGTTTGGTAACTTGTTCGTAAAATTTGCCTAGGTCACTTACTAGAGATTTGTATATGTTCTTGTATAGCTTTCCATCCTTGCAAAGTCCCGTTGAGATCGCTGTTAGGATACTCTCATTGGATGGATTCTCCACATTGTTCACCTTATGTCTGAACCGAGTGATGTAATCTTTTAATGACTCGACCCTTCGTTGAAAGATCATTGTGAGGTGGCAGGGCAAAGTGAACTATCTCTTTAATGCTTAGTATTGGTTGGTGAACCTCTTCTAGCACTCTTTCCAACTGTTAATGCTGCGAGTTGGGAGAATCTTGAATCATATTTGTGGTATGTCTCCTAGAGTTACTGGGAAGACATGGCATTTAACCAAGGGACAGGTTGTCTAAAAATCCATTTGGATATTGAATGCATTTAAGTGGTTGTATGGATCGCTATCCCTATTGTATTGTGAGATTGAGGGGATTTTGAGCTTGTGAGGGAGAGGTTGTGTCTCTATCTTTCTAGTGAATGGAGTCCTCTCCTTGTAACGACCTTGGCTATTCTAAGTTCGAGGACGCTTCTCTAATTATTTTACCCTCTGGAGTAGATTTTCTACCATTGGATCTCACATTTTGGATTTCCAAGTGGAAGTCTGTTGTCTCTTTTTTCCCCTAGGTAGCAGGAACAACAACTTGAAGGATGTCCCTAGTAGGACCTACTTGAGCCTCTCATTTGATACAAGTTCCCACGTCACGAGCCATCATGGTTGTTATAGGTTCGGAGAACCTTTGATCTTGTTTGTAAGTGGGATGAGCGAGCTGAACCAGTGACCTGATGCATTTGTTTGGTCACAACGACCTCCACCTGCTTTGTGCGCCTAGGGTTCGACTTGTGTCAATACTTGAATCGCCTTAGTTAGCTCGTTCATTATATTTTCTAATGTTTGCTGACATTGGTGCCACATTTACACTTTGTCAGTTTCAAGGTTTATAACAGCAGGTTGGCAGTTGGCCAGGGGGCAAATCGATAGCAGTTCCGATGGTAGGAACGACAGAAGTGTTTGTCGTTGGGAAGACTGGTTTCTGCTCCTACTCCATAAAACTTTCCGAGTGGCCAACTAGAGCGTTTGGATTTTTGGTGGTTCCTCCTTTCATCATGATAGTAGGAGAAAAATCAACCAGAGTGCAGATGAGCCCTCCTTCTAGCGCCAAAATGTTGATGGTGAATTTTGGTGAGCCCAAATCTAGTCAACCAGATAAGTTCTTGAAACCCTAAACTGCAAATTGGTTGATGTAAAGAGTGAGAAAGTGAAAAGAAAAATAGTAAGGACAAAGAGAGTTTTTTAATATGATTTAGCTAAAATTTGTTCATTGACCCCTATATCTACGGTAGTGTTATTTCTAAGAATGTTTGAGCATACAATATATTGTTTATGATATTTTTGTATCTTACAGAATGTTCTCTCTATTTAGAATTGGTACTTTCAGAGTGGCCTCCTTATCCCCCACCGTTCTCTCCTTTATACAATGAACTTGCCTCTATTTATAGTTGTAGGGGTGTTATAGTTGTAACCTAAAAAAGGAAAGAATAATAATAAAATAATCGCAAGTGATTTTCTATCAGGTGATGTCCACAAGTTGGTCATGCAAGCTGGCCATGCAAGTTGCTCCGTTCTCGGGTTTAGCTAAAGTGAGATTATAGAATATGGCTAAGGTAGCACATCCTCAACTAGTAAGTTGGAGCTTATAGTGAGCTAGAGCTGCTGCTTTAGCCTTGCCCTATAATCTATGCTCGTAACTAGTGACCTAGTGCTTCTGTTATGTGACTTCAGTTTTAGGTGAACTGGATTTCTTCCAATTAGACTCGTTTGTTAGGCTTTTGCTAGCCTATTTGCATAGATTCAGAAAATACCCACAACAACTACCATCCACCATTATCTGATATCATTGATCACCACCACCATCACTTATCATTGTTGATAACCACTTACTACTACCTATCATCATTAACCACCATCCACTACTACTTTTTTTTGTTGACCACAATCTACCATCACTACTTGTTACTGTTGACCATCGCCCACTATCACTTACTATTATTAGACTACCTTCTATTATCACCTATTATTGTTGATTATTATTCACAACCATCTACCACCTTTAACCTTCATCAATTATTATTGACCACCCTACAACCACATAATAAAAAAGGGAATTATAAACAATGTGATTTTATTATCTAATTGAACTAAACACAAAATAAAAAAAAAATAGTTGCTAATATCCTTGCTCCTCTTTATTTATTTAATTCCAATCCGTTTTCATTTCTTTTCATTTCCTCTAGTTGAATCAAACAGTCCCTTCGAGTTATACATATAAAATTACTCATTTTATTATTTTGTTTGTGTTAATTAATTCAAGATATTAGAAAATTAATTAGTTGCATATCACCAACCTCTACCTTTTATTTCCGGTCCTCCTTAACGTTGGAATGAATTAGGAAAAGTAAAATTTTCAAATTTTACTATGATTAGAGAGTGAATAGAATAAAACAAATTATAAACAACATTGTCCATAATGTGTATTTTAGTAATTTTAACAATCTCATTTTTAAAATAAAAATATATGAAGAATATTGTAAAAATATAGTTTTACCTTAAATGGATACATAAAACATGTATTTGATTCTAATTAACTTACCACCTATCAAAATGATTAAAGTCTTATATGATATATGGATGAAATAATTGATTATAAGCATAATTGATGATTAATAATAAGTTTTGAAATAATTGATTATATATAATTCATTTTATGTTTTGATAACATTTTTTGATAATTAATTATTCATAATTTATTTTTTAATGATATATAAAAAATTAATTTTTAGTATTAAATTATTAAAGGGGATAATACAAAAATGAGAGAAAATGGGAGTTTGTTGTTATTATGCAGGATAAAGAGGACCATGAAGACAAAAGAATAGAAAAATGAGGTTCACGTGGATACAAATTTTAATGTTTCTTGTTTTATAATCCAAGTAATTTTTAGTTGAATCAGGATTATTGTTTATAATTGATTATTAAAAAATTTTAAAAATACAATCAAATATCATTAAAAAAAGGTTATAATTAATTATTAAACCTATGATTAATTATTAAAAATTCTAATAATTATACCAAATAAACACTAAGTTGTGGTATTTTTTAAATTAAAGATGAGTTTTTTATATAACATGGGGAGAGGGAGAGGTTTATCTAACTAAAAAGTTTAAGAGTTATTTGAAGTTTTTATCCTTCAAAGATACTAATTTTTCAATTTCATTGTTTAAAGATAAATTTTTTTAATTTCATTATTTAATATTTTAATTTAAATAAATTAAATTATATTATTAATTATCCATTAAATTAATAATGAAAAAAGTTAAGATGACTTAATAAAACTAACACATGTCCCATAAAATATGATATTGAAATAACATTTGGACTTAAAAAATAAAAACTCATTAATGTAAAAAAAAAAAAAAAAAGCTCGATCTTGGGCTCCTTCTTAATCGACTTTCTTCTCTTATTTTGTAGAAAAAAAAATTCCGACTCTTTCTTCAATCTAGGTATTCGAAGATTTTCTAAGAAAAGCCTAATGGTTTGTTTCAAGGGAAACACTACAAACTGTTAGTAAGGGATGTAGGAGTGTATTCGCAAAACACAAAGGAGGATCTCAAAACATGTCAATCAACCAAAAATTAAAAAAATAAATAAAAATTAATAGACCTAAAGATGCGAGGTGCAAGAAGATGTAATTATACTGTTCCTCATTTCGATTTTAAGCATGCCTAATCTATTATGTTTTGAATATAGTTATTGTGTTATTGGAATAAGAAAATATAATTATTGTGGTTTAAGATCTATGCTGTTATAGTATTTTGTAATGTTTGGAACCAGAACAAATTATGCTTGGTTCTTACTATGAGTTTGTTATCATGATATTTGTTATCGTGATTTTTTGATATAATTATTGTGGCATTGATTAATTTTGTGATTCTGTTTTTTTTTTTTTTTTTTAAGTTTCAAATGAATTAGTTTTTTTAAAAGAAATAAATCTCCTATTTTTTTAATGTTTATGTATTTTTTTCGCTAGCTGTGTTTTTATAATTGTAGTATGTTTTTATTTATTTTTTTATGATTCTAAATATGTTTCTATGATTTTCTCAATGTTCATATTTATGTGCTTTATTTTATTGACCGGAGAGTCCAAGGAAAATGTTATAAAAAAAAAAAAAGAGTCTATGAGACAAAAGTTTATCAAGTCTATTTTCTTTTTATAGATCCAAGGTTAACTTGTATAAATTAAGAAAATTGTAAACTCATCTTATTTTTCTTTTCATATTTTAATATATACATGACAACTTCATTAATCCATGTCAACTTTTTTTATTACTAATTTAATGGATAATTAACATTATGATTCAATTAATTTAAATTAAAATATTGAATAATAAAGTTAAAAAGATTTATTTTTAAATGATGAAATTGATAAAGTTAATATCTTTTGAGAATGAAAACATTAAATTACTTAAGGTTTGATTATAATTTTAGTTATGTAATACACAAATTCATTGCATTGTTTATATTAAGTATAATATTTTATTTCGGACTAATGGATCTATATTAATGATTTATTAAAAATGAAGATTTTATTTGATACCTAAAATTTTAATAGAATTCGAAATCTGCAATTACGAAAAGAGAAAATGGTGGGCCATCCAATTTTAATGGAGAAATTGACAGTATTTTTGTACCTTTAGAATGGTAAGGTGATTTATATATTGTTTACTTGTTCCAACTAGAATTCTTTGTATTCATTTCCACATAACTATCACTTTCAATCCGATTGGATCTAATTTATGTATTAGAAACACCAAATAAAACTATATGTAAGAAGATGAAACATGATCAAGTTTGTATATTAAAATAATTGAAATTTGTAATTTAAGCTAAACTAAAATTAGGCTAAAACAATTAGTTTCTTTTTTTTTTTTCTGCAAAGTTGTTAAAATATGGCGCGGTGAAGCCCCCACCAGAAGGAAAACTGGCGTGGTGAAAGAGCTTGGTAAAATCGTTGTGTTGAGGAAACCGGGTAAATCAGGGGTAAAATCGAAATTCATCCAGTTTCCAGGGTTGCTTTTCCAGTTTTCCTCTCTTTCACGCAATCTGCTTAAATACATGTACCGACGCCATCGAAGAAGCTCCGAGGAATCTCTGGTATCCCATAAATAAAAAGGAAAATAAATATTGAGAATTACAATCTTCGATCTCCCATCGCCATCAGAAACCCTGGAACCTCACGGAGCTGGAGTGCTTCCATCTATTCAGGTACACTCCATTTCGATTATTAAGCATTTTAATATTCAACGCTTGAGAGTTAGATTAGGATGAGCTCAATCAGTATAAATTTAATTTTTTTATATGATTTTATCAAGGTTGAATCGCATAATCAGGATAATTAGATTCTTCAAATGTCTGATAATCAAATTTGTCGCTGCTTGGCCTCTTTTTTAATGTATTTACTAGCCACTTAAATTTACACTAGTGCCAAGGTTATTGACGATTATCTGATTTAATGTTGATCAGTAATTGAATATTATGCACAGACTTAACAGAGCTAAAAATGGGAGGAATGAAGTTAAACGGAGATAATGTTGGTGATTTTTCTTCAGTTCTTCTGTTCCTTTTCGATTCTCTCCTTCCCCGAAACTCGAGGAGAAGGATCATGGCATGTCAATGAAGATCATACAGATTCATCTTTCCTTTCATTTGTTTTTTTTGGGCTCTTACACTTGTTCTGTGTTTACGTTGACCCATCTAGTAATAAACATTATATAAGATCGTGCTTTCCTTTCATTTGTGCTTTGAGCATTTTGCGGTGTATTTTTTAAGTTTATTCATCTAGTAATAGTGCTGTGTACTGAGTAGTGAGCTTCTTAGCTTTCTTTTTCTCAATACATTTATAAGCTTTAACATTTTTTAAATTTCACTATCATAATATTAAAGTTGACTTTATTATTGTTAATCTAAGACTTTTGCCTTCTTGGTATTACAAAATTTAAACTAAATTATCAAATTTACTGTGTAATGCTATGGTTTATTCTTTGAAGCAGGAAACTGGGCTCAGTTGAAGTGATGGCTGGAACTTACACATATTTTGGTAATTGGATCACAGAATCTTGATGCTCAATAGACCTCAGTGAGGAAGGATGAATATCGTTAAGGGTGTTGCTGATCTTATCCGAAGGACTTCAGGCGGGCAAAGTGGAGAGTCATCAGGTTTTCAAGTTCAGAAATTCTCTCCTCCTGGGCCCAAGATACAATTCAGGTAATGTGTGTATACTCTTATGCATAGGTGTTTTTTAGTGGTTTTTCTACATCAAATTCAATGAGAAAACGGAACAAAGCTAAATTTTCTCATTGATTAAAACATTTTGGATATGTAGTTATGTTTTGAAATTATGTTGGTTCTAAATGCATCTTATTTCATCTGTAGTGTAAGCAACTTAAGTTGATTGTTATTAATATATTAGTTATGGACCTGTTTTTGCATTGTGAGATTGCTTGGCATTAATGGAATAAGCTTTTCTCTTTGTTTAGGGTTTCATGGGTTTGCCCAACCCCTTTGGATATATATATATTTTTTCAAATAGATAGTGTTTTTGGAAATAACAAAGAAAAGCGTGCACTTTGGGAAGTTGCAAGACTTGTTGTAGACTTGTCGTTTTATGATGTAATGTTCTTGTTGTGAGATAAGATTATGTCGCTTCGTTATGGCTAAAAGCTCAAGGATTTTTCCAAGGGATAAGTTTGACTGATTTGGCTGTTTTAGATCTTTGTTTGAGGGGTCTTTTGGTTTTTTCTTGTATTTCTTTTTCTTTTTTGTTTCTTTGAGGATGAATTATCTCTTCTTTTGTACTCTTCTTTCTTCTCTTAATAAAATCTTCTTTTTCTATTAAAAAAAAAAAAGAAAAATATGTATATTGGTGTTCTTAGAATGGGTAACTGCTTATTAAGCTTTATTCCTTTTTCTTATGTATTTTTAATTTTAAACAAACAAGGGAAAGGGAAACAACCTTTTAATCTTTTATGCCCTTCCTTCCCATGCCTTCAATTCTGTCTTGTTGCCTTGCCTTTTCCTTTCTCTCTTAACTATCAAACATAGCAGTAGTCTCTTAGATTCTCATCCTCCAGGTCTCTCTTTTGTTTACCCAAGAAGTGTATGCTATAAGATTCAGTTTTCCTCTTTAGTATCGGTACCTTATCTCTCCAATTTCTGTCTTTTGGTGCCTTACTCCCCTTTCTATATGACATTTGACTTGTTATGTGAAGGAACTGATAAGGTATGTCCCACTTTTCATGCTATTTTTTTTTCTTTTTTGTGAAGCAGCAATTTGATAGCCTTTCCGTTTTGTTCTCTTTATTATTACTGTTTTTTTAATATACTTCATGGGCTCTTGCCTCTCTTGACTCCCTTCTTTGTTCTTTTCCAGTTTTGAAGTGTTGATGAAAATTTGTTTTATATAATTTTTGGCTCTCTTGTTCCAGTAATGCTGGTGAGGAGGCAATTTTAAATACTCTTTGGGAGAGATATGAGAAAGTTGATGATAAGGTATGCTTGGATCTACTATTTTTGTATATCAAAGTATTGAAGTTTGTATGGCTTAATAAGTTTGACAAGGGCTATTCTTAGCAACTTAGATACACACTCTGTATGCTTTATTTTTCCTTTTTTAAGGGTAGAAGCACAAGATATTTCTGGGCGTTCCAGCAGTTGAAAGCAATGCTAAATGTGTCTTTTTTCCATACAAACGTAATGGCCTTATTTTCTATTTTAGGTGGAGAAGAAAAGGCTGTTTAATATTTTCCTCAAGCAATTTATAGTTGTCTACAAGGCTTGGGAACCTGTAAATTCTGGCATATTATCAGAGTCTGCTTCAACTTCTGTCCAATCTGTAGAAAATTGGCCTTCTTCCTCTGATGTGGTTGTAGGCTGCACAGTTGGACACCCCGCTGAAGTAATTCGGACGCTGATTGAAGAGGTCTCACAGTTAAGCTCACTGGTCACTGAGTGTAAGTTGAAATCATCCTTTTCTGTTTTTCCCTATGAAGAATAACACTCATTAACATGAAGTTAAGGTGGGTTTCATGCTTGTACTACAAGATATACGTAAGGCCTATATCATCCATAAGTAAAGCAAAGGAAAGAGACTAGTGAACGTTGTCCATAATTGTTCTCATTTTATCCTTTGGGAACAGCAAGTTTAAACTTTTGCATGCAAGGTCAAAATTGAGCTTCAGTACAGGATGTTATTTTATATTTGGAAAAGGTGGTTTTGGTTGCTGATATCATTACTTCTGATGGTTATTAAACCCTTTAGTTGTTTATATGTCATTGTTCCAATTTTGGTAATTTGATTTGTATGTGAATTGCAATAATTCTTGTTTCTGCTTTTTTTTTTTTTATCAGTGAACACCAGTATGGTGCAGTCAACAACTGAGTTATCCGTGGCTGTAACTGACTTCTTTATTGCGTCCGAGAGATTTTCTGTTCTTGATGCCCTGAAAATTATCATCCGTTCATTACATAATTGCAGAGTTTTTGGATACTACGGTGGAATTCAAAAGCTCACTGCATTAATGAAAGGTATCAATGATGTTATGAGACTAAGGGTTATGTTTTTCTGCTTCTTTTTTTTTTTTTTTTTTTCTTTTTAGTAAACCTTATTACGTGATGTTGGCTAGAAATCTTTGTAAGTGCCATCTGATAATAGTGGCCTTTTAAAGAATAGCTATGGAAATATTTAACTTTTGTGCATGGATTAGTTTCAATCTGGTGTTCTCTAATTCCTTATCGAATAGATAGTGTTTTTGGAAATAACAAACAAAAAAGTGCACTTTGGGAAGACTTGCCGTTTTGTGGAGTATATGGTCATGAAATGCTAGAATTTTTTAAACAGCAATGTGAACTATGTTCTTGGTTTGGGATAAGATTTTGTTTGTTACTTCAGTTTGGCTTAAAGCTCATGGTTTTTCGAGGGAGAAGTTTGACTGATTTGCAAAGGGATTGAGAAATGAGAATCTGTTTTAGAACTTTGATTGAGGGGTTTCTTGGTTATATTTTCATGTGATTTTAATCTTTTATTATTATTTTTTTAAATTGTTGAGAATTGCTCATATCTTTTCATGCACTCTGCTTCCTTCTTTTAATAATATTATCTTTATCTATAAAAAGAATCTAGTGTTCTCTAATTCTATTTGTTTATAATGGGGATAAAAGATTGGACTCTAGTTTTACTGCAATGTTTAATTTATTTCAGGGGCTGTTGTCCAACTGAAAACAATAAATGGTGCCCTTTCCCTGGATGAGAGTTTATCAGACTTCACTGTGGAGAAAATCAAGCCGCTCCAACAAATTCTTTTGTATGTTGTGTCGATAGTTTGTAATTTTATTGATTTAGGTTCAGCTATAGACAAACAGAATGAGTTGTGCTGCAGTACTGTAGGCTTTATTTCAAGTACTGATGATTCGATTAGCTCTTCAAATAGTTTAAGGGTTCTGTCTTCTGAAGCAAGAGTATACTGGCATCAAAAAGCAGTTGTTTCACTGATGGAAGCTGGTGGTCTTAATTGGTTAGTAGGTAAGGTAGGCATCTATTTTTTGTACTCATGTATTGTGAAGTTAGGCATTTGTTGCATTTGTTGTTTTACATATTGGGTTTCTTAACTTCAATATGCAGAAATAAAATACTTGCTAAAGGGTAAAATTAATGCAGCAAATATGTTATGGGTTCTTGGATTATGGGATGATAACCTAATCCTAGGGATGAAGATCCATAAAGGCTATGGCATGCCATTGCTCCTTTTTGTTTCAATGCTGTTTTGCAAATCGAATGTAAAAGTTCATGTAATATATGTTTGGCTAAAGCTTTTAAACTTTTTCTTAGTTATGTTTCTGGTTGATCAAGTGGGAAAAAAGAAACAAGAAAAAAATGATCTGTTGACTTGTCAATTGATTGGTTTACTCTCCATATACCTACTACTAGCTGATTTTCTATATTTTATCTATCATTTTAGAACTAATAGTTTGACACAGTAAAGTATGAATTTTTCCCCTAATTGTGTCTATTGAAAGAGAAATTACACATTTGATGTGGGTTCAATTACACAACTTGGTAGAGATAACCAAAGTGATAGTCATACCTGTATTGATCAATGGGTTATAAGTTCAGATATTTTTTTGGGGTTTCTTTTAATCAATGTAGGTATAACCATGGCAGTTTATATTTGTGTTTGGTTATCTCTTCCAAGTTGAGAGATCATGGCTTTCTTTTGCTCAATCCTATCCACTTCAGTCTGGTCATATGCTTTAAAAGCCCACTGCTACTCCTTTCTTCCCTTCCTTTGTGAATATGAGTTTTTATTTCTTTGAGTCAACTGAATTAAATGTTCACATTTAAAGCTGGTTGTCTCTGTCTCTTAAAATTTCTTTATCACTTTTGTTTCTTTAAGCATCCATTTTTGAATTCACTAGAGTTATTTATTTTTTTACAGAACTTTTACGTGTTATCAGAAGGTTGAGCATGAAAGAGCAATGGATGGATGATTCGCTTCAGTATTTGACCTTGAAAATCCTTTGCTTGGCTTTGTCTGCAAATCCTCGGGGTCAAAACCATTTTAAAAGTATTGGAGGGCTGGAAGTTCTGTTGGATGGTCTTGGATTTCAATCGAATTATGCAAAAACTTATAGAAAATCCCGTTTGGTTGATGGATTAAGGTAACTTAATCACAAGCCAATTATATTTGTTTGGTATGATGGCATGATATGGTAGCCCCCTTAAGCTTGCAACACATACTGAAAGTGATACATTTTACCTCTTTGGGGGGGCCATTGGTAAGTCATGAGATTTGGGTTTGTGGGTAATTACTTCAGAACCTTCTTCCATGATTTGAAAGCCCCAAACAGCTCTTTCTCTTAATATTTTTGTTACGTACTTTAGTGTTATTGTAGCTTTGGAGACAAAAAATCATCTTTTTCTCATTGTGAGGTGGCATGGCAGCTTTGGAATTGCGTTGTTTTTTTTTCTAGGAAGAATGGTTAGTCCTGCTTCTTTGCATCAGTTTTGATTAATCGATTAGGGTTTTGATAGTACTGTAGTAGGAAGGAGTTTAAACTGCTTTGGAAGTGTGCTCTTTTTGCTGACTTGCGGTATATGTGTTGGAAAGAAATGTGAAAATTTTTCAGCAAAAATCTATTGGCTCTCACCTTTCATATGATAGAGCCGTTTTCTTTGCATCTTTGTGGGTGTCAACTCATGGTTTTAAGGGAGTTTCTCTTATGGATTTACAGAGAGATTAGAGTGCTATTGAGTTAGAGCTTCTAGGTTTTTATTTCTTTTGTTCTCTTTAGATTGATTTTCTGTCCTTCCTTTTTTGTATTTAATTTATCTTTCTTAATAAAATCTTCCTTTTTTCCATATTAAAAAAAGCTTGAGAACCTTATCTTGATGAAGCCACTGTTCAATATAGGTAATAATTTATACATTATGGAAAATGTTTTCTCTATTTTTTTGTGTTTGGTCTAGAAAGAATTTTCAAGAACAAATCAAACACTAGAAATCTTTTTTTGAAAATGCTTTATGAGAAGATTTCATCTAAAAAATAATTTCTCCTGCTAATTATTTTCTGTAAGACAAATGGGTCCTTAATATGCACTTGTTTTCTTTTATTCAGGTGTTAGCTAATACTTTATCTCCTCTTTCTCTCTCTGCACAGACTCTAGATTTTAAGGTTTCTCTGCATTGCTTTATAAATTGCAATCATTAAGATTTGATTTACATTTTTATTGCAGGGATGATAAACCATTGGAAAAAATTTTCCGGCTTCATTTTCTAGCTCTGGAAGTTTTAAGGGAGGCTGTGTATCCTTCATATTGTGTCCATATACATTTCTGAAGCTCTTTTCCCTGTATTTTATCGGTGCTAGGTCTTGAATATGTGTATGAGTTTTTACTTTGACTTCTATACACAACTTAAAAAAAGAAAAAAAAGAAAAAAGATGAAAGAAAGAAGGAAAATAAAAAGTGGATCATACTGCTGTTCACTGGAGTTTGAGTTATTTATCCTCCTTGTGTTAGCAGCTGTGATGAGGCTATTCTGTGCTTATTCTTCCATTTTATAAACTGCTTGGTGGCTTTGGCCTTTCTGTACTTTTATGAAGACTAGTTGCTATATGAATTGGTTATCCAAATTCAATGCTACAGTTGGTTATCCTTGACAAATATCCAGCGTTGGGAATTTGAACAATTTGCAATTCCTTTGTGAAGGTGGAAGGGTGCACAAGTTTGCAAATAGCTTTTGTTCACCAGCTTTCATGCTTCAGGATCTCAGGCTGGAGAAGGATTTTTCTGGAAAGCAGGAGATTGGTGCGGCTGGTCTTGATTCTCAATATCAGAATTTTGAACCTCCTCAAGCTGTGGCTTCTGCTGGCCTTGCAGCCACTGCTTATTTTTCTCAATTTTGGGATGACTATGTTGTTAAGCTGAGCAAAGTGCTCTGTTCATTCCTCCTTGTTCCAGAAGGTTCAAAATCTCATTATTTCCAAGTATCTTCCAGTCAACTTGCATTGCCAATTTCCTCTGTATATTGTGAACTTTCAATTAGATGGGTATTAAGGGTTCTACATACAGTATTTCCTTGCATCAAAGCTTGCTCAATTCAGGAAGAGTTTCCAAGTCACATAAGGTGAATGTTACAAGTGGCATGTGGTATTTGGCTTTTTGTTGTTTGAAGAATCTAATTTAGCTATTGAAAACTGTATGGCGAATTACCTGGGTCACTGGTTATAAAACTGAATTTTTTTTTGTAGTGTTCTAATTGTTTCTTATGAATTTCTGCAGGGTCTTTGTGACAAGTCTACAGAACACAGTTCTTGATACATTTACGAATGTTCTTTCATCTTCGCCCGTATTACTTGAAATTTTTCGAGAAGAGGGACTCTGGGACCTTATCTTCTCCGAGAATTTCTTTTACTTTGAATCAACTTCAGACCATGCTACTGGTGAAATATTTGCACACAATGATGAGAAGTCTGAAATTATTTCTGCTTTGAATAGCACCAGAAGTTTGCAGATGGATGTAATCTCATTTTTGGAATTTGCTGCAACTTCTAATGGAAATGCACATAATTTGGTATATCATCCTTCTTTCTTTTAAGGATACATGATTTATGAAGATTTCTTTTATCCTGTCAAATTGAGGTCTCTAAATGGACTGTGTCCCCAGTGAGTATTCCAATTGGCCTACATCCTTGTTTGTTATATTACTTAGTCATTGTGGGTTGCTACACAGATTTATGGGTAAAATATATGCATCATGTGTCAAATAAGGTTTGATGATGTTAAGAGTTTTAATATAACCATTCCTGAGCCTTCTCCTAACAGCTTAAGCTTTTGGGAACTGGCATTGATATGGTGTCAGAGCTTCAAAGACTAAAAAATTCAAGGGTTTGATTCCTGCTGCCTCCACGCTTATAATTGAAAATTAAATTTCAGCACAAGGTGAGGTGGGCTTGTGCTTTGTACATGCTTCAAGCCCAAAGGGCTATTGCGTGAGGGACCATGTTAGAGTTTATAATAAAACCATTCCTAGGCCTTCTCCTAACAACTTTTGGGAACAACTGGCACTTGATAGATGACCAATTAAAATTTCTGCTTAGTATGTGTTAACTTATGTAGTCCTTTTTACATAGGAATAGAAAGGAAATGATATGACTTTTGGGGAAGAGGGACACAATTGTTGGTGAAAAGATCTATGTAAGCTACATGATGTTTGCATTCCTGAATGCAGATATTAAGATTATTTTGATGACCCACATTTTCTACTAAATTTTTTTTTTTGTGACCCACCTTGCGTGTACTGCTTGTTTTAAATCATGCACCTAAGCTACTAATGATACATGCATCTTTCTGTCTCTCTCTTTTTTATTTGATTTTATAAATTCTGTTTTGTTTAATAATATTTCTTTTTCTATAAAAAAAAAAGCCTTGTTTTTTGTAGTCTTGGATTATATGGCTGAATTGGATATATGGCAAATCGTCTAATATGCACACTTCCATTTAATGACAGCCTGAATTGTCTGCTTTGCTGGATGAACTTGAACAGTCTGCTTGTAATCCTGAAATTGCTAGCCTTCTTGTAAGGAGTTTGGTTCGCATTTTGCAGCTCTCCCCTGAGAAAACAGTTCCTTCATTTAAAACTCTTGATGCAGTTTCCCGTGTTCTAAAAGTTGCTTGTGTTCAAGCTCAAGAGTCTAGAAAATCTGGAAATGTGAACTCCTCTTCTGAGAATAGTTGCATAGAAGTAGCTCCACCACAATACAAAAAAAAATGCAATTCACCTGGGGCAATACGAAGTTGGTTAAATTGTATGACGTTGTGCATGGAGCTCTTTGCTAAGTTTTTATCAGTAGCTGAAGACACAAGAAATATGATATTGCATAGTTCCACTAGCATTGATTGTTTGTTTGATTTATTCTGGGAAGAAGGTTTGAGGAATGATGTGCTTAGGCAAATACTTGAACTCATGAAGGTATTCCTATATATTATTTTTTGCTTTTGCTTTTAATGATGCTGTGTTTTCACTACCAGTGGAAATCATATTCTGCCTGTATCTTTATGTCATTTATTGAGCTGACTGATTTAATGCTATTCTTCCAGATTGTACCATACTCTGAGGAAGATAAAAAGACAAAGTTGCAGTTATGTTCCAAGTATTTAGAAATGTTTACTCGGATAAAAGAAAGGGAGAAAAGCTTTGTTGATCTGTCCATTGATCTGTTGGTTGGAATGAGAACTATGCTTCAGTCTAATCGAGCTGTATGTTGTTTCTCTTTTAATTTATTTCTGCACCACTAAACTGCATGCTTTTATATCTTTGCATGGTCCTGAAAATTTGACTCGAGGATTGTTTTTTATGTTCTTCTGCCTCAGTACTATCAGGCTCTGTTTCGCGATGGAGAATGCTTTTTACATGTTGTTTCGTTGCTGAACAGCAACCTTCATGAGGCAAATGTGGAGAAACTGGTGTTAAATGTACTTCAAACACTTACCTGTCTGCTTGCAAGTAATGATGCCTCAAAGGTATTCATATTCTCATCTCTTTGCTGTTGTTATTATCTCCTATGTCCCTTATCCTCGTGGTGCATAATTAGACTTTATTTCCACCATCAATGTCTTTCTCCAATTAATTTTCATCTATCCAAAAATATATTTTTCTTTTTCTTCCTTTCTTGGTTTTGATCAAGTACTTTGGTGGAAGACATCAAGCGAAACAAGGCTCACATCTAACTTGACTGCCTAATTGAAGAAGCTTTATCTTGGCAAGGTGTCATGGGCTGGCAAGTTTACAAGCTAAACTGTGCAGCACTTGCTATCTATCACCTGAAAGCAAGCTAGCCAATGATTAGTCCCATGACACCAAGGGACAAAAATATCGGGCCACAAAGCATTAAAGAGCGCAACGGAATATAAAGAATCAAGGCAAACAATCCATTCGCACGTTGGGACAAAAATAACACATCGTATAGTACAAAGCAAGCAAAACAAGCACAACAAGGCACCCAAGAATTAACATATGCAATGCGGGCAAAATTGGATAAAATATGGGACAATGCAAATTGAAGGGGCTACTTCTTTGATTTATATTGAGCCTTATTACATAGCTTGAAGTGTGTAGGGGAGGCATCGAGCCACACACTTCGACCCCTAAACTAGTGCCACAACTTCCTACCATGGGTTGCCAAGCACGCCCCCCAAAAGAGCATTTTGAGTCAAAGACCTAATGGTAAGACTAGACATACTTTTTGTGAGTTGACATAAGGCCTTTTCTCTTAACTTGGGAAGGATTTTGCACCTTATTTTACATCGATGAAAAGTTAAAAGTTCAAGGATCATAACCATGTGCTAATCTACTTGCATTTGACAAGTTATCTTGGTTGAAATTACATAAATAGCCCCAAAACGGGGAAAAATCGGAAAAATAATATACACGTCGGATTACCTCCAAATTTGTTTTAGAAGACCTCCATACTATGCTTGATTTATCCATCAAGTTTCGTGTCAAATAGAGTACGTCTGCTGGCTAATTGGTGTGCAACGCCAACTTGTGACACAAGGCCTTGTATATCTTTCAATCCCAGAATTCCACACTAGATGACAAACCACAAGCCATGTTGGTCTTCTCCCTTCTGCCATAAAAAAGTCAAGCGATTATGGTTTACTTTTTGACTTTAATAGGAGAATTGCCCATGGATTGTAGGAAAAAGGGCAGTTGATGAGCAAGTGCTCCATTTTATACCATTTTGAATAGATAAAGGTGGCTGTCTAATAAAATTTGCAAGCAAGTTTTTAGATCTTTTTTTTTTCCTTTTAATATAGCTAGTTGTGATGCTTTTGCCCCATTTCAAAGATTTCAGCCATCAGCAGTCTTGTTGCTCTTTACAACAAAATGAAACCCTAAAAGGGAAATGGAGGTTTCATGATAAGCATTCAAGGATCAAAATATCTTCAATGTTGAATAAGCCAAAAAAATAGTTCTTCTTTCTTTTAATAATATTATATTTTTCTATAAAAAATAGTTGAAGGATTGGTGGGAGGAGTGTAAATGGAAGGGTGGTTTGGTTATGTATTTAAGAAAAAATTGGAATTTGTCAAAGACAAATTGAAAGTTTGAAATAAGGAAGTCTTCAGAGATGTGCATGTGAAGAAAAGGGAGATACATTATGTTTGTGACGTTGCTTTGGCTTCTTTCAAGACATAAGTTTGACTGACTAATGTGCATAGGGATTGGGAGTTTGTTCTAGAGTTTTGATTTGATTTGATGGTTCTTCTTGGTTTTATTTTCATGTAATTTGTCTTTTTTGTTTTTTTCTCTGTTTTAAGGATTGCTTATCCTCTTCTCTTGTACTTATTTCCCTCAAATAATACTTTCTTCTTCTATCAAAAAATAAAAAAAGAAAAAGGGATAGAAATAAAACTGATAGGAATATGACCCAAGAATTAGTGGTGGGTCAAGTAATGGATAGACGCAAAATACTTAAAGTTTATTCTAGAAGACCTAACGCAAATTGAGTAGGGATGAGATAGGATGAGGTGGCACAACAGAATGTATACATTATAACAGAATTAGATAAGCACAGTAGAATGTATGCATCATAACAGAATTAGATAAGCACAATAGAATGTATGCATCATAACAGAATTAGTTATCTGAATGAGGTAGGACGAGGCGGCATAACAAAATTAGTTATAGAGAGAGAAAAGGGAAAATTATATAAAGGAAGAAGGAGAGGGGTGGGGGCATCTAGTTGTTTTAGTTTGTGTTTGGCGTGAGCCAAAGGGCCAAGAGGTATTTCTCTGAGTTTGGGGGAGCAATAGCTCTTGTATTTTCATTTTTTTTTCTGTTCTTCTTCAGTCCTTTTGTAATTCCACTCTCTGCTAAAAGATTTAGATATACAGTCTCTGGTTCCTAACAAAAACGGAGTTACTTAATGAGATGGCTGCTTTGGAGTTTGGATATTCTAGCTGCTAAGAATAGATTATAGCCTCATCAAAAAGTGAGGTTAGCTATTCTTCGAAATGATTTGATGCCTCTATTATGCAAGAGGAGATTAGTTGGAGGCAAAATTCTAGGTTAAAGTGGATTAAAGAAGGAGATGTTAATTCAAGTTTTTCTTGTAGGTTGGCTATTGATGAGAAGAGTGCCATTGAGGAATTGGAAGGTGAAGACGTTAGAATCGTGAGGGATCAAGCTACTGTTGCTTGGGAGATCACTATTTTCCCCTGGTCTTTGCATGAAGAACATCTTCCTTATCTTCCTTTCATTGAAGGTTTGGATTGGTACTCTATTGATGGCAATATGGCTGAGAAAGACCTTTTCAGGAAGAGGAGATCAAGAGGGCTGCTTGGAGTTTGGATAATGAGAAAGCTCCTGGTCCTGATGGTTTTCCATTAGCTTTCTTTCAAAATTGTTGGGAAGTGGTGAACGGGGAGATTGAGAAATATTTAGGGTTTGAGTTGGGAAGAAGTAAAGTGAGTTGGAGAGAAAACATTAATGTTTTAGAATGATGAGAACGACCAAATACAAAGATTTAACTTTAATGTTCTATTTATATGGAGCTTATAAGAAACTCATACTACTATGCCTCTAACTTTGGGTGCACTACAAGTAAACCATAATATCTCCTAATCACTTAATATTATTCTTAGCACTTCTCAAGCTAAAGCTTACCTAAGATTCAGCGTGTTACATAAACTTGAACTATCAAAACTAAATCTCCACAAAACACAAATGAAACATGAATATGAAATTAATAACTTGTCGGACTCCATTGCATGAACAGCTTGCAATGGGCAACTCCCTAGAACACAAATATCCACAAACCACACAAACAAAATTGCCTTGGTAGATTCAACTCCTAGAACTCTTCAGCCAACTTCCCATGACTTGTTTCCTTGACTTTTTCCCCGTCGTTCTCCTTGGTACAAAAGACAGTTACCTGAAGTCTTTTGCTAGCTTCCCTTGAGCTGCTTCCTCAGTTTCTCCCAGCTATTCCTCCAAATGGTCACCAACACCCCTGATTGGAATTACACAAATACAAATTGCCACACCTTTAGTTGTAGACACAACACCAACACTCACAAACCAAAATGTTCTCATTGTAGCTCAACACCAACAAACTCCCAAATTGCATCTTAGAACCAATTTCAGTCCAAATCAGACTCAAAATGTGCTGAAATCAACATCAAACAATGCAATACACAACTTTTCTTGGAAAGACTATAGTTTCATCAAAATACCACAAAGCACACAAACTATGCTCGAAACCACTTCAAATTGAAGATAACTGCACAAAATTAGATCTACCCAGACTTGAATCACACCAAACAGTGCTTCAAAATCTAATTCTCTTTCAAAAAGTTTCTTCAAAACCTACGTTTGACAGACTTGCGAAGGAAGTGGAAGTCTATTTAGATCTTTGATATGATGGTTGGTGTTTTATTGTATTTTCTAGTTTTCTTCCTTTCCTAAGGATTGCTTATCCTCTTTTCTTGTATTGTTCTCCTTTCTTTAATAATATTTCTTTTTCTATCCAAGGGAAAAAAAAGAGAGAGAGAGAGAAAACGGTGCTTCTAACCACTAGAAGACACCAAAATTAGAACTGCCCAAAAGGGGCAGAGCACCAAATGTAATTTGCTCCAAAATGTTTGGGAAGTTTATTTTGTCCACCTATTTTTAAAGTTTTGGAAGCAAATTGTGTTACTGCTCTCACTATGATTCAATTTTTTGAGGGTGTTTCATGTTTGTGTATTAACCTTGGTAAGAGCGGGTTGGTTGGATTAATATTGTAGATCATGTTTTGTGAGATTTGGCAGATGTGTAGGGTGTGGTATTTTTGGTTGGTCGATGATATATTTCGGTGTCCTGTTAGGAGATAATTCTCGTGCAATTTCATTTTATGATCTGGTTCTTTAAAAAATTTCAAACCATTTTGATAATTGGAAGGGTGCTTTCGTCTCGTTAGGGGGGAAGAATTACTCTTATACAGGCTTGTCTGTTGAGCATTCCACATGTATTATCTTTCACCTTTTAAGATTCTTGTAGGGGTCACAGGAAAAATTGAGAGGCTTATGTGAGTTTTCTTATGGCATGGTACAAGTGATTCTAAAAGGGACCATTCTGTGAGTTGGGATGTTTGTTGTAAACCAAAGAAAGATGGAGGCTTAGGTATTGGTAATCTTGTATCAAAAAAGTATACTCTGGTTGCTAAATGGCTTTGGAGGTTTCCTTTGGAGATGACCTCTTCATGGCATAAGGTGATTAAGAGTGAGTTTGGTTTTTGTCAGAATTGATGGGATGCCTTGGCTGCGAATAGTGTAACTCATAAAAGCCTTTGGAAATTCATCTTTCAGATTTATTCTGCATTCCTTCCCTTAGCTCAAATTTCTATAGGAGATGGGAATTGTTTTCATTTCTGGGAGGATCCTTGGTTAGGAGAGCCTATATTTTCCGTTCATTGTCCATGTCTTTTTTGTCTTTCTTCACTTCATAATGATGTTATTTCTTCTTTTACAGAATAAGGTATGTACTTTTTGTGGAATTTTCATTTCTCTAGGATCCTTAATGAGAGAGAGACTTTTTAGTTGTTGATATTATTAAATTTGTTGAACTCCTTTCACTTTTCACATTATTTTAATAGACCTGTTTGGTCACTAGACTCTTGTATGTTTACTTTTGAGCCTTTCTTCAATTTTTTGATCTAGCACCTTTCAAATATTGACTTGCCTTTCCTTACTTCTTTCTAGAAGATTAAGAATCCATCTGAGTTTAAAATTTTTGTTTGGATTGTTTTGAACAAGGTTAATGCTAATGATATTTACAAGTGTGCAGACCTCATAAAGCATTGCCACTGGATATGTGTTTGATGTGTTCTGAAAGTTCGGAACTTAATAGTCGCTTGTTTCTTCATTGTGAAGTGGCATGGCAGTTATGGTATAAGCTTGTTTCTTTGTTTGGATTTTGTGGTTTTGTCCAGATTCTTTGGACTTTTTCTTTTCAAGTAGATATGGTTTTTTTGGACATAACAAGGAAAAAAATCGCACTTTGGGAAGTGGAAGACTTGTTGTATTATGTTGTATTTGGTTGGAAAGGAATGCTAGAATTTTTAAACAATTTCAGCCTATGTTTTTGGTGTGGGATAAGATAATGTTTGTTGCTTTGTTGTTGGCTTAAAGCTCAAGGATTTTTATTTTTTGGAGGGACAAGCTTGATTGATTTGCAAAGGGGTTGGGAATCTATTTTAGATATTCGATTGGTCATTAATTTTGTAACCATTAGTCTTTAAGTTTTTCTTTCTTTCGAGGATGGCTCATATTTTTAATCTTTTCCTTCTCTTAATAATTTTTTCTTTTTCCATCAAAAAAAAGTTTTGGGAGTAATGAGGCCAAGATGTGAGATTGGGTTTTCTTTGTATATTTGGCTAAAAGCTAATGGCTACTTTAGAATTGAAATTGAAACTGGGCTGCATTGTTGTCTTGATTGTCCTTCATTTTTCTTTGAGGACTCCTTATCCTCTCCTAATGTACTCATTTTTGTTTATTATAAACTTTTGTTTTTCTACAATAAAAAAGTTAAAAGCTAATGGCTACTTTGGAGGGTGGAGTCTATTATACTTGCATTCAAATTAAAATTGGGCTGCATTGTTGTCTTGATTGTCTTGCATTTTTCTTTGAGGATTCCTTATACTTTACTAATGTACTTGTTTTTGTTTTCATAAACTTTTGTTTTCTACAATAAAAAAGTTAAAGCACCCACATTTGTTCATGGTAAATCTAGGTGTGCTCATTTTCCTTCACATCCATCAATGAAGAATGCAAGACCAATGAATATGGTCTTGGGGAAGTTTTGTTCTCCTGTTTTCTCCAATGGTTACTTCCTGATCTTAAATCTTGTTTCGGCTTTCTGATGTTGTTTATTTATTTTGATAGAAAAAGTATTTTTGAAAGGAGGAAGAGTACATGAAAAGAGGATGAGCAATCCCCCAAAGCAAGAAAAACTCAAAAGACTTAAAGTGATGTGAAAATAAAACCAAGAAATCACTCAATGAATGTTCTAAAATGGATTTCCAATCTCCTCGCATATCAGTCACTTATCCCTCAAGAGAAATCATGAGCTTTAAGCCAAAGTGAAGCTCCAAACATATCTTATCCCACAATCTTTTTGAAGTTTTGGTTTTAAAATGTGTTGCTTGTTTTGTACCGTATATATGCTATTCAAGCTTCCTTATTGTTCATTATTGTGTAGAACCTGGAACTAATCTTTTGAAGGAATACTTTAGCAACATACATTTTGCCATTGTGACTTGTATCATAGATGCGGGTAGATGAATACCAGCTTTCCATGCATATAACCATTATTCATCTGACCTTACTCCTGGCATTCGTATCTGTATCTGTACCATATCTCATGGTAATGACAATGGTTTTCAGATAGGCAGAAATTTCTGGTTCAAGCAAGAGAAGACAATCATTATGTTTGTGGTCTTAAATCATTTTGTAGAATTATGTGAATAAAATAGGTAGTTATCTGTTTTAAATTATTTAGTAATTATCTATATCTATTCCTATTAAGACTAGGTATTAGAGTTTTATTTATTAACGATATCTTTTAGTATAAATAAAAGTTTCCTAGCTGAGGTTTCTCGCAAGCCATTCACAAAATCTCTAATTTTAAGTTGGTATCAATGCCCTTACATTGAGGGTCTGTCCTTTTTAGGGTTCCAATTCTTCTGTTTTCTGACATACCCAAGACAACCTTGTCTCTTTATTCTACTCTTGTTCTTTGCTGCTCTTCCTCTTAAATCCCAAATAATTACCTGATTCTTTGACTCTCAGCCACCACAAATCAGTCCTAAAATTATCTAGAATCATTCATTCTACCCTCCATTAAATTGATTCCATCCAAATAGCTAACAAACCCCAAACCTACCAATAACTTTTCTCTTTCTTTTTTTGGCACACTAACTATATGTAGTGAAAAATTGAATAACAACAATTACCCTTCATGGGCTATCTGTGTTGAACTATGGTTCATGGTCAACGGAGTCAATGATCACTTGACCACAACTAGTGAAAATATTTCTGATTTTGAGAAAGAAAATTGGAAGAAAACTTATGCACAATTGTGTTTGTTATTATGGCAATACATTATTCTGGAATTGATTGTCTATATTCGTCCCTACAAGACATGTTATCTTTTTTGGGAACAAGCCAAATAACTCTACACCAACAACATTCAAAGGATGTACAGTTCAGCCACCAACTTAGTGAATCTCAAGCAATCTGACCATAATGTGTCTACATATTTGACAAAGGCTCAAGCAGTCATCTCTATATCAAACAATTGATTGTCACAACTAATACCCAAGAATTAGAAACCAAATTGGATCAACTATGCATGGTTTTTATCCTCCTTGGGATTCATCCAAACTATGACTCTGTGTGTAATCAAATCCTTACGAGTTCAGAAGTTCCTACGGTTGGGAGTTTGATTTCAAGGTTACTTTATACACCTTCGGGTACTCATGATTCTATAGGCATTTCAACCTTGATCTCACAGACTAATTCTCATGGCCGATGGGGAGGCTATAGTAATAAAGGGGGTTGTAGTACTAGAGGCCGCAATAGTAATTGTTTTTATTGTACCCACTACAAGAAGTTTGGGTACACATAGGATCGTTGTTACTTTCTCCATGGATTCCCTAAAAAAGGGGAATAAATTAGCAAATGCTGCACAATTTGAAAATGAGGCAAATAATTGGAATTCTTAATTTGATGTATTGTTGAACTCTATGTATAAACAATTTCTTCAATTTAAGGCCTTCCTATAGGCTCAATCATCAATTACTACCACTTCCACTGTTAATTCTATAGCTTGTCAATCACAAACACATGATTCATAGATCCTAGACTTTGAAGTGTCCGATCACATAGCTAGTAAATGATCTCTTTTCACCCATATAATGCCTCATGTCAAGCTAAACTGAGTTAATCAATTCCTCTTAAATATGTTCTCTGTCCCTAATTCTCCTTTTGATCTTATTTCCATTAGTCAACTTACCCATTCTTTAAATTGTTCAATTACCTTTATTGTTGATTCTTTTCTCGTACAGGATTGGGGTACGGGATAGACAATTGGCATAGGAAGTGAGTCTCGTGGATTATATTATCTTTATCTGACAACTTTAGTAGGATGTTCTGCATCAAAATCTCCTAAATTGTTTCACCAACGTCTTGATCATTCAAGTCTTTCTAAGTTTCAAAAAATTCATCCTCATTTTTCTAATTTGTAGTTTTTAAATTGAGTTGTGTCAACTTGGTAAACATGTCTGTTTATCTTTTTCGAAAAGAGTCAATAATAGGGCTGAATCTTCATTTTCCATTGTCCATTTTGATGTTTGGGGTCCAAGTCAGGTCACTTTACCTTATGTTTTCGTTATTTTGTTACTTTTATAGATGATTATTTAAGATGCACTTGGTTATATTTAATGAAAAATCGTTCATAATTATTTTCTATTTTGCATCCTTCTATTCTAAGATTAAAAATGAATTTAACAAGTCTATCCAAATATTGCATAGTGATAATGCTAGAGAATATTTCTCAACTAAATTTTCTTCTTATCTATCCTCTCATGGTATCTTACAT
>JANHAO010001070.1:2500-35631 GCA_026873985.1 Saraca asoca
AATAGGAAAACAAAGTACTGTGGAAGGGACATAAAGCAAAGTAAAAAAAAAAAATGAAACGAAAAAGGGATAATGGGAACCGGAAACAAGTTGAGAGAGAGTCTTATTTCGCCTTTCACAGACTCTCTGGATCATCTCCCTTACGCCAACTCTCTGCATCTTCTCTTTTTTTTTTTTTTTTTATTTTACAACAAACTAACAATTAAAGCATCAAGAATTATCAAAGGTTTGAGATTAAGACTTAAATTTCTACTCTGAGTTTGAGATTGAAGGTTTGATTTCTATCTTTCTTTTCTCATATCCTTTTCTCTCTTTCCATTAGTTTAGTTCTTTTTTCTTTGAGGTGGTCATCTTCCTTTTTTATTTTATTTTTACATATTCTCCTTGAATAATATGTTCCTTTTTAATGTTGATTATTTCTACTCTTTTCAAAATGCAATCATACGAAGAGAAAGAAAAAAAATAAAAAAAATGTCGGTGCATATGCATGTGAGATGAGGCAGGAAGAAAGAGAAAGATGAAGAGAGAAATACTAAGGCTGCAAATAGTTGGGAAGTTTATGTGATCTTCAGGGTTTGATCATGACTAATTCATTGATGGTGTTTTATAATTTGTTTAAGGTGTAATTTTAGTTTTTTACAAACCTATTCTTTAAAGTTTATGTGATCTTCAGGGTTTGATGATGACTAATTCATTGATGGTGTTTTATAATTTGTTTAAGGTATAATTTTAGTTTTTTACAAACCTATCTCTTTAAAGAAGAAACTTTTTATTTCTGTATTTTCTATTTGATCCCTTTTAAAAGAAAACTATAGATTATTTAATAAAAGGGTTGTGTCCATTTGTTTCTAATCTTAATCCGATTCTTGCTTTGTTTCAAATTTGTAGTCCGAAATTTGAAATGGTACACCATTCCAAACAACACTTCTTCACTGCTCAAGAAGAAAATACTGCATAAAGCAAGTATTTTGCTCTGAGATGTCGTCTAATAGAGCCTTTTTTTGTCTTTTTCTTTATTTATTTTGTACTTTTTTTTTAACTTGTCATGAGGAATATCTAATTATAATTTTTTTTATAATGAAACATGTGATCTAATTAGCATAAAACAATAACTCTACTTTTCTGAATGCATTTTTTTGCAATTTTCCAAACTCATTAATATAATAAAAAAATTGTCATCTTTGTTTTCAAAATTTTTTTAGGTCATATGGCCATAAAATATGTAAATACCGAATAAAATTGAGTGTTTATAGCTACCCCATTTGCTCATCCCTCTAATATTAGAAGGTGGGTAAAGGTTAGACACTAATTTTACAAAAAGAACAATAATTTTCATAAGTTAGCAGTATATGTATGAATAGAAAACTTGAAAACGAAAGAAATATAGGCTACTTGTCAATGCTTGATTCGATTTAACAACAAAAAGTAAGAGACTTGCTTTTCATATAGTCGACTCATCGATGATAGTTTTGATTTAACAACAAAATGTAAAAGTCTTATTTTTCACAAGCCCAACCTAACAAGGTTGGGTTCGATTTGACAATAGAATTTGAAATGGAACATCTTTTAGACAATGAAGAAGATTTACAATGGGATTCATAGAAATTGGTCAAATAAGAATCTTCTAGTTATTTTAGTGATATGCCTCAGAAAAACTAGTGCTAGTTGAACCTATGCATTTAAACACTTATTGATTAGGGTAGTAAATATTGAATTGCCCCATTATCTACCAAGTTATGAACTTCCCAGGTAGATCAAATGCATAGTGAACATGCTGCAAGCATAATAACTTTTCATTTTGTCCATATTGATAGGTTATGACAATTGATCCCTGTCCATCTTCATAAGGATTAAAGCTCCTCTAAAGAAGTTCTTCTCAAACCAAAAGGCCCTTTATAGTTAGGCATCCATTTATCATTGCCATCCTTCTGAATTAGAAGTATCATGCCCACTTTAATGTGTTGCACAAAAACCTTCAGGTAGTTCTTCAATGATCTTTTTCACTTCTATTGTATCAACTCACCTTAGTAAACCAATGTTGTGATTCCCTTTTTATAGTATCTCTCCATTGAAAAAGAAGTCCATTGTCATTCTCCTTATAGTTCTCTTTTCATTTGCTGAGGCCTCTTTTGGATATTCCTTGCACTTTATGTATTGCTTGGTATCATGATACCAAGGTTTTCCATCAGGCTCTTTCTTTAACACTTAAACAAAAGGCTTGCAAATCTTGGTTTTTGATCTTGATAACATATGTTTGATCATTACCTTTTATTTTGAACATAAAGAATAATGTTGCCAAAGCATTAGTGATTTGATTATCTTCTCTTAGGATATGATGGAAAGTAATTACTCTAAACTATTATGACAACTTTGTTATGTGTCTATGATATGGAATTAGCTTGGCATCTTGAGTTTCCCAATCTCCTCTCAATTAGTGGATTATAAGTGCAGAATCTCCATACACCTTTAAAACCTTAACTTCCAAATCTAACACAGCTTGTATACCTATGATGCATGCCTTATATTTAGCCATATTATTTGTATAATCAAAGCATAGCTTGGCTGTGAACGGGATAGTTTTCTCCTTAAGAGAAATTAATACATCACCACTTCCATGCCCTAATGCATTACAGACTTCATCAAACCCTAACATCAATTCTTCATCTTTGGGTGATTCATCATTATTAAATAGTGCCATTATGTCTTCATCTAGAAATTCATATTGCATAGAACCATAATCTTCTTCAACAGATTGATTAGTAAGAAAATTATTGACGGTCGATTTTGGTAATTAGTTAACTAAGGATTCTGGAACCTAAACTACTATATAAGATAGGAGATATGAAGAAACGACGAGAGCAAGAAGAATAAGGTAAGATAAACATATAGGGTTTTATCATGGTTACGCTAAAGCCAGTATAGCCCCTATGTCTACGGTGATTGTATTTGCTTTAAGATTATTTCTTTGCTTAGTTTTATAGAATTACAATACTTATGATTCTATCTCTATTTTAGCAGAGTTTCTACATGTATCTTTTTTCTATATATGTTACAATGGACCCCCTCCTATTTATAGGAGCCAGGAAGGTTACAAGTTGTAATTTATCATTGTAAAACTATGATTATAGCTGCATTAGGCAATAAATGCTAGGCGTTAGTTAATAAATGCGGGGTAAATCATTGTCAGACTTTGGAGGTTGATTTACAAGTTAGAAGTGTGTTCAGACTATCTGTCAGACATTAGTTATTCCCAATTGCATTGGGGGAGCTCGCTATAGTCTTGGTCTGTTGGAGGCTTCGAGCTCACACTGCTTGATTTGCTATTTGGCTTTAGTGACCTTGTTCTAGATTGGACCGTACTTTTATCTTGATCTGGTCCATTGGGCCTTTGCTGGTTCATTCCATAAAATGCCCATAACACTAGCCCCCTAACTCTTAGTTCGCTTTATGAGTTGGGAGTTATTTCTTACAGGCAGGGCCCCTCTGTTCACGGCCTCCAGTGTCACCAAATTTTTCACCCTCAGTGCCGTATAGTCAAAGTCTTTATTCGTAACCTGCTGTGTGATTATATCAAGCTTCAATTTTTTGTTTCATCTGTACTAGGCCATATCTTTTCCTATTCATGTTTTACAGTTGTTAGCGTGGTGACCCTGTTTTTCTTTCGGATTGTCTGATTAAGGATAGTTGGATGTTCTCTAGATTCTTTAGTGGAACCAAGCTAGTCTATATATGGCCTGAGAAACCTTCTTTTTTTCTTCATAGAGATAATCTGATGAATGTCTCAGACAAGCCCCCATGCTTATGAAGATGCGAATCCTTGGTGGGGTTTTGAAATATATGTGTAGCCTACTACAAGAATTCCTCTATAAGGATCTTGGAAAGTTTTGTTATGGGAAGCTTCCATGGGTAATTCCTCTTTGAGGATCCTAGGAAGTTTGTTACCTTCCTCCATCACCTTTTCATGGTTAAGTTGAATAAGGTAGCTCTTCACCTCTGTTCTTTGGTTTCCTTGCATGGCAAGATAATCCAGTTAGTCTCTCCAAACGTCCAGGAGTTGCAAAGCCAAGGGATGAGCTCTTAGCTTGGGAGGAGGAAGAAAAAGAGGAGCTGGAACTGTCTGGCTTGTTCGTAGGCTATGGTTCTTAAAAGGCCAATTCCTCCTATTTATTATAGTTGTAGGCTTATTCCAGTCTTTGTACTCTAAATTATCTTGTATAAATTCACCTCGTTGAAAGAGGCTTTGTAATGAAAGTTATCCTTTTTCTAACATTCCAGTGTGTAATTAGTTGTTGATTGTTGCAAAAGATAACACTCAAGCTTTTTTGTAGATTAGTGTCATGTTTAACCGAATATGGAGCTAAATGCCCAATTAGTGAAATTAATCCACTTCGTTTGATAACAGACTTTAACACTAAAATGCTTTGTCCAATAGTGAGTTTTCAGTTCGCAAGAGAATCGTGAGTAGATGGTGACACGAGTTTGATAATGCTTAGATTATGCTTTGGTTAGAACAAGCTTGCGACTGATTAAATGCCTTGAGTTGAAGCGAAGTCATGTGTGCAGTGGGTGATTAGGTGCACTCGAGCTAAAGTGAGGTTGAATGCACAGTGCGCAATTAGGTGTGTACGTACTGGCATGAGGTCGCGAGGGCAATTAGGTGAGCTCGAGCTGACGATAGGCGATTAGGTGTACCTGAGCTGAAGTGAGGAATAGATCACATGAGAGCTGTGAGTTATTAGTTCATATGAAAGTTATGAATATTAGGTTGTAAGGGAACTGCAAGTGTTAGATCACATGGAAGCTGTAAATAGTAGGTCGCATGGAAGCTGGAATGACAGATTGATCACAAAACAGCTAGAATTGTAGCTTGTATGTTGTGATCTATGATCTGGCAGGTAGTTTAACATGTTCATTTCATATGTGACTTTTCAATTTCTATGGACAGTATAATGATTACTGTCTCTAGTAAATGTGTTTGACTTAAATATTAACATATGCTTGGCCATTGGATTGTGAGTTATTCAAAGAGCTTCCAGATCCAACAATTAGACCGTGTGTAATAAAAATCTAGGAAACTCTTTCCCCCTTTCATCTGTCATTTGAAGTTTGTCATACCTAGACTTTTCCTTTCTACTTTCTCTATGAGTTCTATGACCGTTCACTATTGTCTATCACTTTTAGCCTTGTTCTAGTTTCCTGAGTCCGTCGACCAAGTTTTGGCTATCAAGAATTAGTTTCGTTCACACTTCAGACTTTTTCTTCATTTGGCATAGTAAGCTTCTATCCCTGGCCTCTTATTTCTGGGTTTTGGTTTTGTAGTCCTTATGAGTATGTTTGTTATTGACAAAAACTAGAATACGACCTAAATTTTCATGCATTTTTCCTTTAGCTGTATTTAGTTTATTTGCCAATAGATGTTAGGGTTTCTAGCAGTGGCAGAGTTTTTAACTAGTTTTTTAGGCTTCATCAGCCCAATAGTTGAAACCCTCCTTGTACTTTTTTTGTTTTTGGGTCTAGATGACTTGAGGTGGTAGTGACCTTCCTTTTAGGACAAATTGTTTAGGGTCAGAGACCGATTTGTATCTAGCAACCCAATCATTTCTTTTTTCCTCTTTTTATGTAGATGTCTCTACCTCGTAGATACCGCCACCACCTAATAGCTAGTAAAGACACTAAGCCTAAAGAGAGTGGGGAAGCACTCTGTGTCATTAGGGGTGCAATCTCCTAGAGTGGTGAGGTCATTAGTGAGTTCACAGCTCGCTTTGGGCTAGAGGGATCTACAGCTCACTCTTCTTTCATACATCACCCTTCAATAGTCAAGCTCAAAGAGCTCAGAGATATAGCTAAAGTGTACTTTTTTCTAAAGGGATGCCATGTGTTGGCACCTTCTCATAGCAACCATGCCACTCATCCTCTTGAAAAATTTATAGTGATCAACATTCAACACCTTGGTGCTGGTTTTAGGCTTCCAATTGCCCCATTCATAATTGATTTTTTAAATGAGTTAAAACTTTCCTCCATCTAGCTGACTCTAAACACATATTCGAGTCTGATTTCTTTAGCCCTTGTTTATCTAAGAAATGGTCTTCCACCCCCTTCAGCCAAGTTCTTTAGCCATCTCTATGACATTAAGAGTGTTGGATAGCGAGAAGGTATGTATTATCTTTTGGCCTGTCCATCTAAATACAAGAAAATTCTGCCTTAAGGGGATGCTAAGGGGAAATCCAATGCAAAGGGCTACAAGACCCGTTGGTTTTGTGTCTCTTGCCCATCCTTGCGTTGTCTTCAAAACTTTAGTTTTGTTTTGAATCCTAGTAAGCGAGTTGAGAGCACACAGGTTGATTTTATTTTTGCCTTATTTTGAGTTAATCTTTATTGTGCTTTTTGTAGATGGAGTTGGGAAGGATATGCTAGAGTTGAGGGAGGAGGAGATCGTAGTGCTCGATCAGTTTCTACCTCTGAAGATTTTTAGAATGATCTAAAATTTGATGAAGAGATTCTGCGGATGCACGAGCTCTCTCTTGCCCTTAGTACCGAGCTTCTTAACAGCTCATTGGACATCGAAGCATGAGGTGTTAAAGAGATCACTTTAGCAGACTTCGAGGAGCAAAGTGACATAGGGAGAGTTAATCTTATCATGCCTCTTCCTTCAACAAGGTCAAGGCGTACTGCCATTCTCACTTCGACTCAAGTTAGTCGTCCTTCCCCTTCTACTACTACTCCAGCTTCTATTCACACTGGCTGCCTTTCTTCCTTTGTTGCCACTCCAGATTCTGCTCATACTAGTTGGCCTTCCTCCTTGGTGATCATGGAGGAGACCTTGCTCACCCTAGTCCTTATTTCTCAATTAAGGCCACTTGAGGTTAAGGAAGGAGTACCTGTCTTCGGATCATAGAGAAAAAGTTCTGGCCGAGCCTCTTCCTAAAAGACAGGATTGACAAGGGGAAAGGGATCGCCATTGGTCTAGAGGAGGAATCTGAGGATGTTTTAGAGGAGTTTTTTGAAGCCTTGCGACCCAAGACCTTGGCATTTTATGGTGTTATTGACAGCAACATGGACTGGATCCTGGGGTATCATATGAAGTCTCTGGATGACAAGGGGATATGTGGTAGCACCTTGGCGAGCATACTAGCTCGCCACTGCCTGCTGGTCAGTATTGCACTTTCCTTTTTTTTTTGGCATGTGTCCTAATTTCTTGTGCTCCTTTTCAAGGGATTACTAGAGATGATAAAGTTAAGGGATAAGATTATATGCTGGAAGGTAGAGCGAAGTAAGCTCAAGGATAGCCTAGTAGTAGTGAACAATGAGGCAGCAGAGTTAAGAAGGAGACTGGAGAGTGTTAATGCTGCATGGAAGGAGGCTGAAGAAACCTTGGCCCATGAGACAGCTAACTTATCCTTGAGACTTCATAGGGCTTGTGATGAGTTGAGACAAAGGAAAGAAGAGATTGTAGTTTTGGCGAGGGGAGCTAAGGTCCTTGAGAGGCAGACACAAGCTACTTAGGAGAGGGTAGCTTGTTTGTCGAGGAGAAAGTAGCATAAGCTAAAGAGGAGGTCAAGTGAGCTGTTGAGAGGGTTGCTTAAGCTGAGGAGGAGATCGCTACAGTTAAAGAGGAGAGTCATCCATGATGGCTCAGGCTAAAGAAGCTGCAATCTTTAAGACTACCGATGACTTTATGTACACCTAGTGGCAGAAGCATCCAGACTTTGATTTCTCATTCTTCGATGGAGAAATCGAGGCAATCATTCAGGGCTTTATTAGAGATGCAGAGGTAACCTCAACTTTGGGTGCTGAAACTATTAGCAATCTTCTTGTCTGGGATAACAACTAGGTTGAAAATAGCTCACTAATACAAGAAGCAGCCATAGTAGGGTCCGAAGAACAAGTGATAGAGAATCCACTTGCGCTTGCTATGGACTCCTTAGTTCCTCAGGACCTATCCGGTTCTCTAGCCTCCTCTTAAATTGTGTTGTTGCACTTTTTGTCTCACTTTTATTTTAAATGTTATAGATACATCTGACTAATAATTCAAATGTAGTTGAAGCTTCTTATAAATTTCTATATGATCTGCTTATGTTTATTTTCCTTTGTTGTGTGCATTAATTGGTTTAGCTTTTCAGCTTTTTCGACATTTGCATGTCTTAAATGCTTGATTGGCAATTTGCAGGCAATTACTACATCGAGCTAAATAATCAATGGGCCAAACATAGAAATTATTAAATTACAACTTATTGTTCTAGATAGACCTTATATTGCTAATATGAATTAGCAAATTAATGAGCTTCGTGACTTGACTAGGTGGGCTATTATCTAGGTTTTAGCTCTTCACTTAGCATAAGAAAGGACTAATTCTGTAGCCAGTTTGCTTCAGACAAGGAATACATTGGGAGATCATTAGTAAACATAATTGAAAAAGAATTTTGGACCTATTTATTCAGGTTTAAATAATAATATAAATTACAAAGCCAAGTTAACTTTTATTGATAATACCGACGGAGATGCTCGGCATTCCATGCTTGAAAGAATTTAGCCTTATTTATGCTGGTCAAGTGATATGATCTGTTGCCCATATTCTTCTTTATTATGTACGGACCTTCCTAATTTGGGCCTAAGGTACCTTCGTTGGGCTTGTGAGCTCCAGGTAGAATAAGTCACAGTATAAGGTCTCCTGCTCTATAGCTTCGAGTTCAGACCTTTTTATTATAATATCTCGTAATCTACTCTTGATATGTTGTGATTTTGAGGCAAGCCATGTCTCTCAACTCTTCAATGAGGTCAAGACTTGCAGTGAGCAATTGATCATTTTCCTCTAAATTGAAAGTTACTCTCTGGTGAAAAGTTACTTCTTATTCCACCAGGATCATTACTTTAGATCCGTAAACCATCGAGAAGGGAGTCTTTCCTATCATGTTATGAGCTATGGTTCTATAGGCCCATAGTACTTTCAATAGCTCATCTACCCATGCTCCTTTCCTGGCCTCCAATTTTGTTTTTAGGATTTGCTTGATGATCTTGTTTATAGCCTCGACTTGTTCGTTAGCTTGAGGATGGTTTACCGCTGAGAAGCTCTTTTCAATCCCAAGATCACTACAAAATTAATGAACTACTCACTGGTGAATTAAGTCCCATTGTCTATTATGATCTGCTAAGGAACTTTAAACGGTAGATGATATTGCTCCAAACAAATTTTTAAATCTTAGAAGAGGAGATTTCAACCAATTCCTTTGCTTTAGCCCACTTGGTAAAATAATTGACGATGACCACTGCGTGCTTGCAATTTCCATGACCTATAGGGAGAGTTTTGATTAAATCAATCCCCTATATCATGAAGGGCCAAGGGCTGACCATTTGTTGAAGACTAATAAGAGGAGCTTGGGGAACTCTGGAGAAACCTTGACATTTATCACACCGTTTAACAGGGCTGATCATGTCCTTCTTCATGGTTGGCTAGAAGAAACCTTGTTGGAGTGCTTTTTGAGCTAGAAATAGCCCTCAGTGTGGTTTCCATAGTGCCTGGTGTGAATTTCTTCAAGGACAGCATCACAGTCAGGGCCGTCGATGCATATAAGGAGTGGAGTTGAAAAGCCCCTTCTATAGAGAACATTATCAATAATGCAGTACCTAGCAGCTTGAGCTCGCATTCGGTGTGCTTTTAACTTATTTTTTGAGAGCTCACCATCTTGCAGATATTTTAGGATTGGGCGTATCCACAAGTTCTGGGCCACATCAGTTGCCATTAGGACATCTTTTTGCTCGGTGCTTGGTGATGGAAGAGTTTCCATCGAGATCACACCTAAGAAATCCACGTCCTTGGTTGCGGCCAAGTGAGCTAATGCATCTGTGTGAGCATTTTGAGCTCATGGGACCTGGCTAATCTCATACTTCTAGAAATTACTAAGCAATTCCTGAACTTTTTGGAGGTAAGTAGCCATTTTTGATCCCTTTGCTTGGAATTCACCCTTTATGTGACAAACAATGAGTTGAGAGTCGCTAAAGACCTTTAGATTTTCAGCTCATACCTCTTTTGCTAAACAAAGTTTTGTGAGCAATGCCTGGTATTTTTCTTCGTTATTGGTGGCTTGAAAGTTGAATCTCAGTGCACAGAGGATCTTGTGTCCCTCTAGGTTGATTAACAGCATTCCTGCCACCGCTTTTTGCTTGTAAGAGGACCTATCTATGAAAAGTTCCCACCATAGACCTTCTAGAGTCTGCACTTCATTCTCTATTAGACTAGTGAACTCTACAATGAAGTCTACTAATGCCTACCCTTTGATCACTGACCTTGGTTTGTATTGAATATTGAATTAGGCAAACTCAACAGCTTACTTAAGCAAACATCCTGAGGTGTCTGTCTTTTGCAAGGTTTGCCTTAGCGGGCACTGAGTAAGCACCTCGATGGTATGCTACTGGAAGTAAGGCCGTTAACTTGCTAGAAGTAATCACGAGGCTATATGCGAACTTTTCCATAGGCGTGTAGTTCTCTTTGGCATTCATCAATCTTTTGCTTACATAATAAACTAGGAGTTGGGTCCCATTTTCATCCCAGACAAGGGCTGTGTTGACAGTGTGTTGGGACACTCCTAATAAAGAATGAGATTCTCACCTTCTTGTAGTTTGGATAACAGTGGAGCTTGGCCCAGGTATTCCTTCAAATGTTGGAAGGAAATTTTGCACTCCCCAGTCCATTGAAATCGCTTAGCCTTCCTCAGAACATCAAAAAATGGCTTGCACTTATCTATTGCCTTAGAGATAAATCTGCTAAGTGCAGCAACTTGACCAGTCAAGCTTTGTATGTCTTTAACCCTAGTTAGGGATCTCATGTCAATGAGTGCCTTGATTTTCTCTGGGTTTGCTTCAATCCCTCTATTGTTTACCATGAACCTGAGAAATTTTTTTGAAGACACTCCGAACGCACATTTTAGCATATTCAATTTCATCTGATACCTCCTTAAAATTTGAAACATTTCTTCCAGGTCCCTCACATGCTCCATGACCTATCGAGACTTTACAAGCATATCATCCACATAGACCTCCATATTCTTCCCAATCTATTCTTTGAACATCATATTGACCAGCCACTGGTAGGTCGCTCCTGCATTCCTTAGCCTAAAGGGCATCACCTTATAATAGTAAAGTCCATGATCTATAATGAATGAGGTATGCTTTTCATCTTGAGGCTCCATGGGTATCTGATTGTACCCTAAATAAGCATCCATAAAGCTGAGGAGCTGATGTACGGCTATTGAATCAACTAGTTGATCAATTATGGGTAATAAGAAGTTATCCTTCGGACAAGCTTCATTGAGGTCAGTGAAGTCTATGCATGTTCTCCACTTCCCATTTTTCTTTTTTACCAGAATAGGATTCACTACCCAAGTTGGGTAGTGGGATTCCCGGATGAACTTGTTTGCTAAGAGCTTGTCTACTTCTTCCTTGAGAGCTATAGATCATTCTACAGTCAATGGTCTTCTCTTTTGGCAAACTATTTTATGGAGGGGTTCTATGTTCAACTTGTGCAACATAATCTTGGGGTCAATCCTCACCATATCTTCATGATTCCATACAAAGATGTCTAGATTCACTTATAGAAAATTGGCTAATTGGGCTTTCACATCATGGGCTAAGTTCTTCCCTAGCTTGAGGTATCTCTAACTATTTGCCTTGCTAACCTGTACCTTTTCGAGCTCTTTGATAGGCCTGATTTCCTTGTCTGCATCTAGGTCGTAAGGGTTGAGATCGTGACTTACTCATGTAATGCTTGGAGTTTGGTGTTCCTCGCTGGAGACCACATCAACTCTCTTCCCTTTCTCCCTAATTTTAATAGCGTCCTTGTAGCATCACTAGGGAAGGGGTGTATAGCTCTCCTCATACACACCCAATTCCATTAGGGGTTAGGAATCGTACCATCAACATTCTAGTAGGCATGACCAGATCTAGGTCATTCATTACGGGTTGTCCCAATACCATATTGTAGGCTGAGGGGCAGTCAACAACCAAGAAATCAGCTAAAACTGTGGCTCAATAATTTTGGTCCCCTAGGGTGAGAGGGAGTCTGACTTGTCCTACTGGAAAGATAACATCTTTGATAAAGCTAAAAAGAGCTTCAGGCAAGGGTTTCAGATGGCTTTCATTCAACTTATTTGCTCAAAGCACTTTTTTATACATGATGTTTACTGAACTTCCTGTATCTAGCATAATTCTTCGCACTTCGATGTTGCTAACCTTTGCCTGTATAATGAGAGCATCATTGTGGGGTGATCGGATTCCCTATGCATCATTGCCCACAAAAATGATGCATTCAGAAGCAGTCTTAGCTCTCTTAGTAGGTCTTTCTGACTCACAATCTGTGGACAAGACGTAGCTTGCACTTCACACATAATGCTTGTGTGACCTATGTGAAGTTCCTGCAATGTGGACCCATCATGGATAGTGTAGATAGTCCGTACCATAGCCGGTTGCTCTTGCTCGACTTATTGGGAAGGCTAAGTTGATGATTAGGATTGTTAGGGTCACTACCCTGTAGGTTGCACTACATAATCTCCTAAACGACCTCTTTTGATTAGATCCTCAATTGCGTCCTTAAGCGACCTACATTCTGAAGTGTTGTGCCCAATATCATTATGATAGGCACAAAACCTATTAGCTTCCTTGTACTTGTGTGGGGTTTTCAGGGGCCAAGGATGCCTAAAATCCTCTTAGTGCTCTTTTGTGGCAAATATCTTGTTTAGGGTGTCAAACAAGATACTGTAATTATCATAGTGACCTTGAGGTTCAGGTTGCTCCCTCCTTGCTTTCTTAGCTGGTTGAACTTTGGTGCTAACATTCTGACCTGTTTTGCTCTTTCTGTAGTTACTCCTTTTCTTATTCTAATTGAAGGCAGAGCCACCTGTTTCTTTTCTCTATCCAGGTTTCTTTGAACCAAAGGTCTCCTCCCATCTGACCTTTTTTGTAGTTCGCTCATAAAATTCTCCTAGGTCTATTATCGGGGATTTGTAAATACTCTCGTATAATTTTCCATCTTTGTGAAAACCTATTGAGATCGTCATTAGAATGTTGTCATCTAAGGGGTTGTCTATGTTATTCACCTTGCTGCGTAACCTGGTGATATAATCTTTCAATGACTCATCTCTCTGCTAAAAAATTGTAGCGAGGTGACAAGATAGTGTGAGCTGTCTCCTTAGAGCTTTGTATTGGTCAATGAATTTCTTTTGGCACTCTTCCCAGCTTCTAATGCTGCAAGTTGGAAGGTTCTTAAACCACGCCCTGGGTACATCCCCAAGAGTAGTTAGAAAAATATGGCACTTGACTAGGGGGTTAGTTGTTTGGAGATCTATCTGGATGTTGAAGGCATCCAAGTGGTCACAAGGATCACTTTTCCCATCATATGATAGGATAGCAGGGACTTTGAATTGGTGAGAAAGAGGTTCTGTCTCAATTTCCTTAGAGAACAGGGTCCTCTCCTCATAGCGACTTGATTGATCCTAAGCTGAGGGGCATTTCTCCAATTGCTAGACCCTCTGTAATAACTCTTCCACCATCAAATTTTGCATTTTAGACCGACGACCTCTCGTGCTTTCGTGAACTACGTCTGAGCCCTTAGTGTGATGTGAGCTTCTAGGTCATCTACTTCTATGGTGATCACAATCTCGGTGATTCCACAACTTAGGTTATGAACTGGAGGAGTGAATTGGGTTTGCACGTTGAGATCCTTCTCCTGCCAACTTCTCTCCTTAAACGTGCACTTTTCTTTGTGGCCTATAATCTGTTCTTCCTATTGCTGTAGCTTCAACTTATCTTTGGACTCCGTGGGTGTGCACTTGAGTTAATGCTATAACGATGTCAACAAGTTTTTTGACTGTATTTTTGAGTGCCTCTTGGAGTCAATGCAACGCCTACACACCGTCAATTTCTGGGGGAATGGAAGAAGTGCTTGCTAGCACTAGACTTCCTTCTTCTAACATGTTCTGTCATTACTCTTGATAGCCACCCAGTCAGTTTGCAGCAGCATCAGAGCTCTTGGTTGTTCTTCCTTTTGCCATCTCAGTTTGTTGGTGAATCGATAGGGAAACAATTTGGTCTTACCGGACATTCCAAAATGTTGATGATCGATTTTGGCAATTAGTCAACCAAGGGTTCTGGAACCCAAATTGCTGTATAAAATGGGAGATATGAAGAAATGATGAGAGCAAGAAGAAGAAGGTAAGATAAACACACAGGGTTGTATCATGGTTCGGTTGGCCCTAACGTCCACGGTGATTGTATTTGCTTTCAGATTATTTCTTTGCTTAGTTTTATAGAGTTACAATACTTGTGATTCTGTCTCTATTTCAGTAGAGTTTCTGCATGTATCTTTTTTCTATATATGTTACAATAGACCCCTCCTATTTATAGGAGTTGGGAATGTTACAAATTGTAATTTATCATTGTAAAACTATGATTACAACTACATTAGGCAATAAATGCTAGGTGTCAATTAATAAATGTAGGGCAAATCATTGTCGAACTTTGGAGGCTGATTTGCAACTTGAAAGTGTGTTCAGACTGTCTGTCAGACATTGGCTATTCCTAATTGCATTGGGAGGAGCTCGTTATAGTCTTGGTCTACTAGCGGCTTTGAGCTCGCACTATGCGATATGCTATTTAGCTTCAGCAACCTTGTTCCAGATTGGGCTGCACTTTTATCTTGATCTGGTCCATTGAGCCTTTGCTGGCTCATTCCGTAAAATGCCCATAACAAAAATTAACAAGCATACTACTCTATTGCTTTTTAGGTGACATAAACTATGTCATATTCAAACAAAAACACTTGCCATTGTGTAATTCTTCTTGTTAAAGTAGGCTTCTCAAAAAATGTACTCTATTGGATCCATATTTGATACAAGCCATATGGTATAACATAATATGTATTGTTTCAAATGATGAGCTGCCCGTGCCAAGGCATAATAAGTAAGCAATAAGGGGTTGTCAAATAGTATATTGCTTGTTCTTTTCTTTCTAATTCATTATGATACCCCAATACACAATCCATGGGTTCTTCAAGCATAGTTAAGTACATAATAAGTAGTTTTCTTGGTGACAATGGTACCAAGAGTGGAAGTTTCTACAAATATTGCTTGATCTTTTTGATTGATTCTTGGCATTTTTCATCCCATTCCATGGTTTGATTCTTACACAAAAACTTGAATAATGGATCACAAGTAGCCATTAATTGAGATATGAATCTAGCAGTGTAATTCAACCTTCTTAAGAAACTTTGAACTTCTTTCCTTGTGCGTGGTATTGGCATCTCCAAGGTCGACTTCTATTCTATTCTAACTAACCATAGACCCCAATAACTTTCCTGACCACACCCTAAAGGTGAATTTTGCAGGGTTTTGTCAAAGTTGACTCTTACTTAGCCTTTTAAAAAGTTTATGTAAATTAATAATATGATCTTCTTCATTTTTTGATTTGGGATCATATCATCAACATAAACTTCTACTTTTTTATGTGACATGTCTTGAAGTAAAGTCATCATTGCTCTTTGGTAGGTTGCCCCAATATTTTTCAACTTGAATAGCATTACTTTGTAACAAAAGGTTCCCTACAAAGTGGTGAAGGTGTTTTCTTCATATCCTTAAGATCCATCTTGACTTGATTATACCTATAAAAGCAATTCATAAAGGAAAATATTGAATTCCCAACAGTGTTATCAACAAAAACATCAATATGTGGCAATGGAAAATCATCATTAGGGCTTTCTTTATTCAAATCTTGATAATTAACACACATCCAAACTCTTTTTATCTTTCTTAGGTACTGGAACAATGTTGGTAACCCATTCTAGATATTTGGCTACTGCAAGGAACTCAACTTCAAATTGCTTCTTAACCTCTTCTCTGATATTTAGAGACATATTGGGTTTCATATGCCTTAAATTTTGCTTCATAAGCTTACATTCTAGCTTTAATGGTAACTTATGGATAACTATATCTATGTCCAATCCTAGCATATCTTGATATGAATAAGCAAATATATCTTTATATTCACAAAGAAGCCTAATCAGATGTCCTTGTACATTTTTTCTCATCAAAGTACAAATCTTGACTTCCTTTTTATCTTCTTCTGTGCCCAAATTAATTATCTTAACTAATTCTTCATGAGGTTGGATCTCATTCTCCTTTTCCTTGACAAGTCTTAAAAGTTCTATAGATAGGTCAATCTCTTCTTCTTCTTTATTCTCATTACAATTAATAAGATGATCAAAGTTACGTATAGAGGTCACAACACTATAATTCTTAAATGAATCACTTTGAAACCTAAATTAAAGAAAGTGTATAGGAGGGAAAAAGGGATCGAGTAAGCAAATTCTAAGATGGAATTCAAGGAATAGAAACAATGAAACAAAAAGAAAAAGAGAAATAAATAAAAGCAAAAATGATTGAAACCAAACATTGATTTTTATTTAAAGTACACATTGGAATGAAACATGTAAGCCCATTTTACAGATGGCATCCTAAGGCTTTGGGTAAAGTCTTAAGTAGTGGAAGCAAAGAATTACCTTGAATGAAACTCTAAGACAACAAAAAACTTAAAGATATCTTAATTGTTAAGTGTGAAGCTTGGGAAGAAGGGGACACCAAGCCAACACTTTCAGTGATGGAGTATCCATCCTTGATTGTTAGAATTTGGTTAGGTAAGGTGATTCCCACACTTCAAAAGCTTTGTTTGATGTCACATATAAGAACCTCTTCATATCTTAGCTCTTGATTTTCTAGGCTCGCCATCCTCTTTTCCCTATTTTCATTAGCAACCCTCATTTTATTAGCTCTTATGGGCTTGTATCCTAACCCAAACTTTTTAAGATTTCAAAGAAGTTTAAGAGGTTCCTTTTCACATTATCCATATTTTCCTAATCCATCCCTTGATTTAAACCCATTTTCCAACATAACCTTGGCCATCATCACAGGTGCCCCAAGTAAGCATGACTTTGGGATTTGAGCCTATCCTCGGATGTCAGAATATTAGCAATCTCAAAAGTTTAATATGCATTCTTAGGAGCCTCCTTTATGACTTTAATATATGGAGTAGATATTGGTTTAGTGACAAGTAAATCTTCTTTTTCTAATACGACCACCAATTTGTTTTCTATCATGAATTTCACATTTTAGTGTGAGGTGGAAAGCACTACCCCTACTAAATGAATCTATGGTTGCCCAAGCAGATGACTATAGGCTAGTGTGATGTCCATCACTTGGAATAATATATTAAAAACATTTGGGTCAATTTGAATTGGAAGTTCAATGTCACTAATAATCTCTTTTCTTGTACCATCGAAGGCTTTTATTACCGTAGTGTTGGGTTTCATGTAGGATCCATGAATTGGGAGTTTGGACAATGTTGATAGTGGCATTATATTTAGTAAAGAGCCATTGTCCACAAGATCCCTTGCTATGATGTGGTCTTTGCATTTTACAGAGATGTGAAGTGCCTTGTTGTACCCTATTCCTTCAAACGGTATCTCATTATCAGTGAATGTAAAGTAATTATCAATTGTGATGTTTACAATAATATCACAAAGCTTGTCAAGGGAAATATTATGATAGACATGAACTTGATTCAACACCTTTATTTACACCTATTTATGTAGTTCAGAATTCAAAAACAATGACAACAATGAAATTCGTGCAAGTGTACGATTCAATTGTTCAATCACTTTCGTTAATGAGTTTCAAGAATTCAGAAGCTTCCTCTCCTGATACATTTTTCTTATATGCCTTAGGCTTCTTTTTATCTTTTTCCACAATAATTTCCTCTATTATCTCTTTTTCTTCCCTCATTCTCTGTCTTTCTAGTTCTTACATTCTCTATTTTTCTAACTCTTTAGGAATATAACAATTGCCATTGCTAGTAATGCCACTAGTCCCAGATATGTTAGTAACAGATGATGCTGAGGCATAATCGGGTGTTGTCATGATAGGAGCATGGTTGCTATTTGGAAGAACTTGATAAGTATAGTTCCATGGCACTTTATTTGTCTTCTAATAAGGGAAAGGCTCAAGTACTTAAATTTTAATAGATTCCAAAGTGTGAGAAGTAGGTACTTGAGGAGGTGTCGAAGTTGTGTTTTAGTTGTAGTGAATTACTAGTGTGCTAGGAGAAAAGTGAGAGATTTAAGTGTGACTAACCACATCATTTTCTTCAATTGCATTAATTGGTCTTCTCCAACTCCTGAGCCTATTTAAACAAGTTGCTTATCCATCAACTTTTGAAGTAATCTTTTAAATTATGTGCATTCATTGATGGTGTTCCTTTCTTTGCCTCATTGGAACTCACACACTACTTTGTTACCATGATACTGACATTAGATTCTTAATTTGGATGTTGAAGCCACAGAAATTCTATGCTAATGGGGTCTTATAAATAAACTTCAGTAGTATTTTCACCTTAGACACCTTCCTCTTGATACTTTCTTTTGATCCTCTTTCAATAATGTTCACTCTTAGTTGCCATGGTTAGGTGGAAGGTTATGATGCGCACTAAGTGTTTCCATCATTCCCTTAAAGCTCAACCATTTGGCATCAAGTAGAGATTGCATTTACTCTTGCAAGCTAGACAATTCTTAATGGAATAACCTCTAGCTCCATTATGATAATCATATCAAGCATTCAGGTTGTACCACTTTAGCTAAAGAGGCTCTGTAGGCTTAATTGGGGTTAAAGCTACTTTTCCATTTTGAAGGATTTTTGGGAAAAGTCTAATGTAGGATATTGAGATAGGATCAAATAGGTTAGACCTCCTTTCTTAGTCATTACGACCTCTTGTTGGGTTAGTATTCTTATATAGGTTTTGGTTCATAGGCTACAGTGCTAGTGGGGGAGTTCTTATGGTTATTGTTTGAGGGAAATGGGGTGATGTAGCATAAAGTTGGACATATGGAAGTTGAGATGCAAAGCCCATATATGGATATTGCTTAAGTTGTAGTTGAAATGGTTGAATGGAAAGTGGTTAGTTAGGCTTTGCTTGCTATGATTTTCTTTCTTGCATTTCATAGTTGGTGGCATGCACCTCACCTTCCTTTTTCTTATTGATCATAGGCTTCTTTACACCTATTGCATTAATAGAATTATTAATAATTCTACCAACTTTAACCCCATGCTTAATCCTTTCTCCAATAGTAATGATGCTAGAGAAGTTTGATGATGCATTACTAATCATCCGATCATAGAAAGGTGGGCAAAGGGTGCTAATGAATGTAGACACTATCTCTTTGTCAGGAAGATGTAGATGTACTTAAGCAACTAAATCCTTCTATCATTAAGCATATTCCTTAAATGTTTCAGTGGTCTTCTTCTTAATGTTTTGGAGTTATATTCTATCAAGAGCTATATTAATATTGTAATAATATTGGCTTAAGAAAGCATCAGTAAGGCCTTTCTAATATTGCACCTTATTGGGGTCAAGCTTTATGTACCATCTAAAAGTAGTGCTAATTAAGCTATCTTGAAAGAGATGAATAACAAGTTTGTAATCATTAGTATAAGATGCCAATTTCAATAATCTAAAGTTAGGAAATTCATTGGGCGAGTAGACCCATTAAAATTTTCAAATTTAGATACTTTGAACTTAAGAGAAATAATCACATCTGGTACTAGGCATAGCTCTACTACATCCATGAGCTTGTATTTTTTAGTCCCTCCTATTACTCCTAGCCGTTCTACTACATCTATGTTCTTAAGGCCATCATTTAAATCTTGCATAATTTTTTGATCATCAGAATCATGGTTCTTGGGTGAGCCATGGGGTCCTCCCATTATTGTGAAGTAGAATGGTGGAACGGGACATTGGTATTGGAACCTTAGGGTGGATACAGAAATGGTTGAGGATCGGATGCTGATGGATTGCCCTTGGATGGATTTGGGCTTGATGGTGGAGGTAGGTTCATGTCATAAGGTGTAAAACCAGGAGGAAATTCAGGTCTTTTAGGATGTAGCATTTCCTGACCTTGATTTTGATTATTTTATACGTGTCCCTTATTGTTGTTGGCTTTTTCTGTTACAAACCCTAGAATTCTTGCAAATTGTTCCTTTAGTTCATTGATGTATTTTCTTATTTTCTCTTGAACCCTTTCTTGTTCATCTATGACCCTTGCTTGAGAAATGGTTCTGTATAAGTGTCATAGTAGCAAGGTTCATTTTTCTGAGATGAGCTAAATGCTATACCTTTTATGAAACATGATTTAAACTTAAATGAGTGCATAAGAAAGTCATAAGAAAAATGATAAGAAAAGATAAAAAAAAACGTATGGATGTTGTGATATGGATCAATCTTTCAAAGATACCTCTAAAGGGACATTCATTCCATACTAATTTTTAAAAGAAACATGGATAATCTATTCATCATAAAAGCATATTACTGTTACAAAGAAAGAGAGCCTTTAAACTTTTAGTAGAACTTGTCCAAGGACTCAAAGTCTTTGAAAACATCAATTAAGAATCTTTGTGTCTCACTTGGTGGAAGGCTTGCTTCAACCTCACATGCCTCTCTTACTCTTTTTTGAGCCTTTTGAGTGATCATTCAAGTATTTTCAATTAGTTGATTAGATTGTTGTTGAAGGTCATTGTGTTTTCTTCAAATTGTGCATTTCTTTGATACCAATAGCTATCATCTTGCAACAAAGTTTTTTGCTAGATTAATCATTGAATTTTATAATGATAAGCAAACAATTTTTGGTTTAGGCTTCCCAAGTCCAATCGAAGTGAGAAATTCTCATGGTCCTTTCTCACAATAATCCCTTTGAGACTTTGACACTTTTCTTTGAATCTTTGGGTTTCATGATATCCTTTTTGGAGTTCTTCATGATATTTGGAAGCTTCCCCCCTTTTGTGTTCTTTCAATTCTTGTACCATTTTCTTAGCTTGAGTAGCTTTATTAATCTACACATCCTTTTCAAATGATAACGGTTTGTTCTTAATGACTAGTATAGTCTAATTCTTGCACAACTGATGATACATCAGCTCATATCTTGCTCCACTTCAGTTTGATAATCAATCATATCAACAAACACATGCATTGGTGGTTTGAGACCATGCAAATTAGGAGTGATAAAGCCTTTTCCTCTATTAGATTGCCATAACATGTAGTCAGGGGTGATTGTGTTATTGCATGAGCCAGCTTCCATGCATTGCATGGACTTCAATGCTTCAATTACTTCTTTGACCTTTTGGGTTATATCTTTATATTCATAGGAAAATTCTACTTTTGATAATCCATGGGTTATTAGGATGAATTGTTTAGACCCTGATTGTCTTTTGACCATAGCAAGTGCATGACTTGTTACATCCAAAAGGCCAATAAGTGGGACCCAAGATTTCTCTCAACATCTATGTAAGATTAGAGCATGACGTGTCCATGGAACTTTCCTATATTTTTAATGTAATTAATCCATTGACTTCTTATTGGTATCCTATGTGGCCATTTTACAATACTAAATTCTTGTAAAGGATTCTTGTTTAAATAAACGTGCGACTTGAATTCAATCTTAGGATACTGAAAATAACTCAAGTTAGGGAGATGGCTAATAATCCATATTGCTAACAATTGTGCACATCCATAAAACCTACATTTTTCTTCTATCTTGCAATGGTTGAGAGACCTAATTATTTTAGCCAAGATTGTTAGGATATGAATGACATTATGTTCGATTTTCTCAAATAGTTTAATCATGTGACTATCAATATACCCTTTTACTTTGGGAAACAATACTAACCCATGGATGGCTGAAGCTTGAGCGAAGGGCTCATATGTGTGAGTGATCATGCATAATGTGAGAGAGAACTTGCAAACAAAACTATGATCATGACAAATCACACCATGTAAAAGTTATAAAAAGAAAAAGAGAAAATAAATAAAAAAAATATTAACAAGCAAATGCACAATTATGAACCCAAAGGAAAACTTGAAAAGATAGCAAGCAAAACGTAATGGCTTAACCTCGATTAGTCCCTGGCAGAGTTGCCAAGCTGTCGTAATATCTGTGACAATGATGAGTGATGCGGATGGGAGAACCCGCATGTAAATAATGGGTTTATGGCATAAAATGACATATGTGAGTTGCAAATATAAAATGCATGTGGATTTGAACAATCAAAAGGATTCAACACCAATCATTTTCAGTAGTGTAATTAAAACACCACAATAAGGTCTACGTAATTTAGAGTTTGAATTCGAGGATTAATTATGTGTAAGGAAGGTATTAGCACCCTCTGATGTCAATTCATAGAACGGTTATTTTTTTGTCCTAATGCTATCTTTTCGTTTGAAACTGACTAGTACATTATATAATTGGTTTATTTGCCTTTTTTAACAATAAAATATATTTTATTCATATATTATTTTTTTGTATCCCATCTTATTCTACATAATATTTGTTATGGATAATTTTTGGGACGAAGTGAAATGGGCCAGCAAAGGCCTAACGAACCAGACTAAGACAAAAGCGACAACCCATTTTGGAGTGAGGTCATAGAAGCCAGCCAATAGGTCACCCAGTGCGAGCTCAAAGCCTATACTAGTTCAAGGTCACAGTGAGCTCCCCCCGGGATAATTGGACACAGCTAATGTTTGCTAGACAGTCTGAAACACACTTCAACTAGCAAATTAGCCTCCAAAAATTGATAATGATTTGCCCCGCATTTATTACCTGATACCTAACATTTATTGCCTAATGTGGTTGTAATCATAGTTTTACAATGTTAAATTACAACTTGTAACTTTTCCCACTTCTATAAATAGGAGGAAAGACCACTGTAACGGGGATTAAGAAAATGACATGTAAAAACCCTGCTAAAATAGAGAGAGAGTGGTGAGCATTGTAACTATGAGAAATTGAATAGTAAAGCAAACGCGTATAGTGAATATAACCATAGTGGATGTAGGGGGCTAAACTGACTTTAGCCGAATCACGTTAAAAACCCTATGTGTTCATCTTGTTCCTCTTCTTCTTGCTTTTGCCATTTCTCCATATTTCTATGTATTTTACAGCAGTTTGGGTTTCAGAACCTTTGATTAACCGATTATCAAAATCAACCATTAACATTTTGGCATGTCTAATGGGACCAGACTGCTTTCTTGTTGAAACACTAACCAAACGTGATGGTGAGAGGAAAAACAACCAGGAGTTTTGATGCTATTGCTAACCAACTAGGTAGTTATGAAGAGCAACAACAAAACATGTTGGGAGATGGAAACCCATTCCTAGCAAGCACTTCTACCATCCCCTTGGAGACTGATGTTATACAAGCATTGCATCGATGCCAAGAGTTGCTCAAGAATACCGTTAGGAGACTTGTTGATGCGGTTATAGCATTAACCTAGGTGCATAGCCACAGGGTCCAAAAACAAGCTGAAGTTGCACCAGCCAAGAGAACAAATTAGGGACCGCAGAGAGAGGTGTAGGTTCAGGGAGAAAATCAAGCTGGGGAAGGACCTCGATGAGTAGACTTAGCACACTCCTCCAGCTCACGATCTAAATCACAGGATCGCTGAGATCACGAGCATGATAGAAATTGATGACCTGGGAGCTCACATTGCACTAAGGGCTTGAATGTAGGTTATGATAGTACCAAAGGCTAGTGGTCCGAAATGCAAGATTCAGTTATGGAGGAATTATTATAGAGGGTGAAGTGGTTAGAAAAGTTCCCCTCAACTTAAAATCGGTTAGATTGCTACAAGGAGAGGACCCATTTTCCAAGGAAATCGAGACCAAACCTCTCCCTCATCGATTCAAAGTCCCTACCATCCCATCATATGAGGGGAAAAGCGATCCTTATAACCACCTGGATGCCTTCAATATCTAGATGGACCTCCAAACAAGTAACCCCTTAGTCAAATGTGATGTTTTTCCAGCTACTCTCGAAGATGTACCTGAGTGTGGTTCAAGAACCTTTCGGCTCATAGCATTAATAGCTGGGAGGAATGCCCAAAAAGATTTATTGACCAATATAGAGCTTTAAGAAGGTAGCTCACAGTGTCTTATCACCTCGTTACAATTTTTTTAGCAAAAGGATGAGTCGCCGTAGGACTATATTACAAGATTTCACAGTGAGGTGAATAACATAAAAAGCCTCTTCAATGATAGCATCTTGACAGCGATCTCAATAGGACTCTGTAAAGACAAAAAGCTATATGAAAGTATATACAAGTCCCTAGTGAGAGATCTAGCAAAATTTTATGAGCGAGCTACGAAGGAGGTCAGATGGAAGGAGACCTTTGGTTCAAAGAAGCTCAGACAAAGGAGTGAGGTGGGTGGCTCCACCTTCCATCAAAATAAGAAAGGGAGTAGTCATGGAAAAGGCAAGATGGATTACATTGATAGCGTTGGAGTCTAACCGGCCAAGAAGGTCAGATGGGAACAACCCGAGCCCTAGGGTTGCCATGATAATTATAGTATCTTTTCTGACACCCCTGGGAGGATATATGCTACCGAGAAGCATAGGGAAGATTTCGGGTGCCCTAGACCCTTGAAGACTCCACACAAGTATAAGGACACAAGTAGGTTTTGTGCCTACCATAATGACATCAGGCATAACACCTCTGAATGCAGGTCGCTTAAGGATACAATTGAAGATCTAATCAAAAGAGGCCACTTGAGAGACTATATAGTTTCACCTGTAGGGTAATGACCTCAACACTCCCAACAATCAACACAACCATACTAACCAGCCAAACAAGAGCAAACGATCATGGTCAGAACTATCTATACTATCCACGGTGGGCCGTATATTGTAGGCACCTCACATAGGTTACACAAGCATTACGTATGAAATGTGAGCTACGTCTTGTCCATGGGTTGTGAACTGGAAAGACCCACTAAGAGAACTGGACCATCTTTGAATGCATCACTTTTGTTAATGATGATACATGAGGAATCCAATCACCCCACAATGATGCCCTTGTCAAATGGGCCAAGATTAGCAATACCAAAGTACGGAGGATCATGCTGGATATTGGCAGCTCGATCAATGTTATTTACAAAAAATGCTTTGAACAAATGGGACTGAGCGAAAGCCAGATGAAGCCTTCATCTAAGGCCCTCTTTAGCTTCACAGGAGATGCAATCTTTTCGATAGGACAAGTCAGACTCCTTATCACTTGGGGGAACAAATATTGTCAAGCCACCGTCTTAGTTGATTTCCTAATCATTGACTGCCCCTTGGCATATAATATAGTGTTGGGACAACAAGTAATGAATGACTTGGAGATAATCATGATAACTAGAACATTGATGGTTCAGTTCCTAACCCCCAACAGAGTCAGGTATGTACAAAGTGAACAATATGCTGCCTAGTGATGTTATGAGAATGCAGTCAAGATCGGGGAAAAAGAAAAGAGAGTTGACATGGTTTCTAGCAAGGAACCCCAAGTTCTAAGCACGACGGGAGTCAGTCATGACCTTGACCCCCGTGACTTGGATATAGATAGAGAAACCGGGCCCATAGAAAAGCTCAAGGAAGTATAAGTCAGTGAGGCAGATAGTAAGAGGTGCCTCAGGCTAGGAAAAACCTTACCCCCAATGTGAAAGTTCAACTGGCTAATTTCCTCAAGGCAAACCTAGATGTTTTTGCATGGAATCATAAGGACATGGTGGGGATTGATCTCAAGATTATGTCACATAAGTTGAACATAGATCCCCTCCATAAAATAGTTCACTAGAAAAGGAGGCACCTAACCACTGAATAGTCTATTGCTGTCAAAGATAAGGTAGACAGGCTTTTGGCAAACAAGTCCATTCAAGAGGCTTACTACCTGACCTGGGTAGCTAACCTTGTTCTAGTAAAGAAAAAAAATGGGAAGTGGAGAACATGCATAGACTTCATTGACCTCAACAAAGCTTATTCAAAGGATAACTTCCCCTTACCCAGAATTGATTAGCTCATTAATGCAATAGTCGAACACTAGTTCCTCAGCTTTATGCATACTTATTTGAGGTACAACCAGATACCCATGCAGCCTCAGGATGAGGAGCATACCTCGTTCATCACAGATTGTGGACTTTATTACTATAAGGTGATGCCCTTTGGGCTAAAGCATGCAGGAGTGACATATCAGCAGCTGATCAATATGATGTTCAAAGAACAAATCAGGAAGACTATGGAGGTCTACATGAATGACATGCTCGTGAAGTCCAAGCAGGTCATGGAACACGTGAAGGACTTGGATGAAATGTTCAAGATTTTGAGAAAATATCAAATGAAACTGAATCCGCATAAGTGCACATTTGGAGTGGCCTCAGGAAAGTTTCTTAGGTTTCTGGTTAACAATAGAGGAATTGAAGCAAACCCAGAAAAAATCAAAGTACTTATCGATATGAGGTCCCTAATGGGGTCAAGGACATGTAAAGTTTAACTGGTTGGGTCGCAACACTTAGTATATTCATTTCTAAAGCAATAGATAGATGCTTGCCATTTTTTAATGTTTTGAGGAAGGCTAAGCGATTAGAATGGACTAAGGAATGTGAGGCTACATTTTGGCTCCAGAAAGAATATATAGGCCGAGCTCCATTGTTATGAAAGCTGCATGAAGGTGAAAAACTTATTCTTTACTTAGGAGTGTCTTAACACGCCATAAGTGCAAATCTTGTTCAAGAAGAAAATAGAGCCCATCTCCCAGTTTATTATGTGAGCAAAAGGCTGTTGAACACAGAGGAGAATTACACACATATGGAGAAGCTTGCTTATTGTCTTGTGGTTTCCTCTAGGAAATTGTGGCCTTACTTCCAAGCACATACCATTTGGGTACTCACTCAATACCCATTGAAACCTCAGGTCGCTTGCTTAAGTGGGCCTTTGAGCTAGCCCAATTCGACATCCAATACATACCAAGGTCGACAATCAAGGGGCAGGCCTTAGCAAACTTTATAGCAGAGTTTACTAGACTAGTGGGGAAGGAATTTGAAACTTTAGAAAGCCCATGGTGGGAGCTCTATGTAGATGGGTCCTCTTGCGAGCAAAAAGCAGGGGCAGGAATACTGTTAATAAGCTCAGAGGGACAAAAATCCTTTGCGCACTTCAATTTGAATTCAAGGCTACCAATAACAAAGCAGAATATGAAACATTGCTCGTAGGGCTTCATCTAGCGAGGGAGGTACGAGCTAAAAATTTGAGGATATTTAACAACTCTCAGCTTACTGTATGTCACATAAAGGGCAAATATTAAGCAAGGGGATCAAGGATGGTTATCTACCTCCAGAAGATTCAAGAATTACTCAATAACTTCTAGAGGTACAAGATCAATCAGATCCTTTAAGCTTAGAATGCATATGCGGATGTGCTAGCTCGCTTAGCTATAACCAAGGATATAGATTTCTTAGGTGCAATCCTGGTGGAAATTCTCTCATCACTAAGTATCAAACAGAAGAACATCCTAATGATGACTGTTGTGGCCTAAAGCACGTGGATGAGCCCTATCTTAAAATATTTACAAGATGGTGAGCTGCCATATGACAAATTAGAAGCATGCTATATGCGAGCTTGAGCTGTTTGATACTGTATTATCGATGACATGCTTTACAGAAGGGGCTTTTTGGCCCCACTCCTTAGATGCATTGATGGCCTTGATTGTGACACTGTCCTAGGAGAAATTCATGTTGGACACTATGGAAACCACACTAGAGGGCTATCTCTAGCTCAAAAGGCACTCTAGCAAGGTTTCTTCTAGCCAACTATGTAAAAGGACACTATCAACTTGGTTAGATGGTGCGATAAATGTCAAAGGTTTGCCAAGATCTCTGAAATCCTCCTGCCTACCTTTAACAAATGGTCAGCTCTTGGTCCTTCACGATATGGGGAATGGATTTGATCGAGCCTCTCCCTGCAGGTTAAAGGAACTGCAAGCATGTAGTAGTAGCCGTTGACTATTTTACTAACTGGGTAGAAGTAAAGGAATTAGCTGAGATCTCTTCTTCTAAGATCAAAATATTTATTGGGAATAATATCATTTGCCGAATCGGGGTGCCTCAACAGATTGTAACAGACAACGAGACTCAATTCACTAACGAGTCATTCATCAATTTCTGTAGCAACCTCAGAATTGAAAAAAGCTTCTTGGTAGTAGATCACCCTCAGACTAATGGGCATGTCAAAGTTGTGAATAAGATCATCAAGCAGATCTTAAAAATGAAACTAGAGGCTAGAAAGGGAGCATGAGTAGACAAGCTACCTAAGGTGCTCTGGGCCTATAGAACCACAGCTCGCTCCACCACAAGAGAAAGCCCCTTCTGGATGGTCAATAGGTCTAAAGCAATGATACCAACAGAGTTCGAAGTAACCTTACACTAGAGAGCTGCTTTCAATTTGGAGAAAAATTGTCAACTATTCATTGCAAATCTCAACCTCCTTGAAGAAGTAAGGGACATGGCTTGCCTCAAGGTTGCAGCTTACTAAGAGCAGGTTAGAAGGTATTATAATAGAAAAGTCCAAGCTTGAAGTTATAGAGCAAGCAATCTCATGTTGCACCTTATCTTACTTGGAGCTCACAAACCTAGTGAAAGGACCTTGGGTCCAAACTAGAAAGGACCATTCTTAGTAAAGAAGAATTTAGGCAATGGGTCATACTACTTGGATGATATAAATGTGGTTGAACTCTCCCGAGCATGGAACGCCAAGCACCCCCACCTATATTATCAATGAGAGCGAACTTGGCCTTGTAATTCTGCGATATTGTTCAAATTTGAATAGAAAGGTTTAAAATTCTCTTTGGATTCTGTGTTTACTAAGAATTCCCTAATGTACTCCCTATTTAATGCAAGCTGGAATCAAAATTGATCCTTCTTATGAGCTAAAACCAAGACAATAATAACCCAATTAGCTGTCTCGTAAAGTTAAAGAGCTCATGTTGCCTACTGCAATTCATGTTAACAATGCGTAATTTATCTAGAATAACAAGCTGTGATTTGCAAAGTTTCCTCTAAGCGTGACCCATTGATTTTTCAATTTGATGAAATATTGCCTATAACTCTCTAATCAAGCATTCATGTTGGCAGTTTGGCCTACCACCTTGAAAGGTAAAATGGCTTCCTATTGATCTAGCATCTAGGTACAAATTCATAGTTGTCTAACAAGACATTCAACTATTCAACTTAGCCAAGAGTTTGAAAAAAGAACAAGTTAGAACAAAAAAAAAAAGAATCGAAAAAGGTAGATAGTTAACACAAAAATCAGTGATGAAGCTTCAATTACATTTGATCGTCATTCAAAAATGTATCTAGAACATTAAAAAAAAGAAAGAGAAGAACGTGGCAGCGTAATCTAAGAAAAGGCTAGAGGCCCAGGAGGCTCTTGACAAGCTGAGTCTGCAGCAGGTGCAGGCAAGTCTTCTATTAACTATTCCTTAGGCCCTATCATAGCTCTTTTGTCTACCAACAAGCTATTTTCTACCTGGTTGCTGTCTCGAGTAGGAGAAACCTCACCACTAACTTCCTCACTTGGAGTTGAGGTTGCCTTCGCATCTTCTATGAAACATTGGATGATAGGTTCAAATTCTCCACCAAAAAAGGTGAAATCCATATGAAAATGTTTTTGCCACAACGTATATAGGAAGGCATAGGTGGTATCAGAGATCACAGCATCTCTGGCCTACATGACCATGGCAAAAGTCTCCTCTCTGACCCGAGCAGTCTCCTCCTCAGCTTGAACAACCTTCTCTTCAACTCTCTTGACCTCCTCCTTAATTCGTGCCACCTTATTTTGAGCACGAACTGCCTTCTCCCTAGTAGCCTCTTCCTACTTTTCAAGGACCTCAACCCCCCTCGCCAGCACTACTATTTCCTCTCTCCTCTGCCTTAGCACGTCAGTTGCTTTACAAAGTCCCAAAACTAAATTGGATGTCTCATGAGCTAAAGCTTCCTAGGCCCTCCTCCTCATGACATTGGCACTTTGTAGCAGGTGCACTCCAGCTTCTCTTTCAGCTCTGTCACCTCTTTGGTCATATAGCCAAGTCACTCTTGAGCTTGCCACGCTCTTTCTCGCAACTTATAGACTCGTCCCTTGATTTTATTGCCTCCAATACCCTCTAAGAAGATCAAAAGGGATTAGATCACCAACCAAAGAATGAAAAAATAGGAAAGAATGATACCAACCAGTTGACAATGGTGAACTAGTATGCTCATCATGGTGCTGCCATGAATCTCCTCATACTCTAGTGACTTCATGTGAGTTCCCAAGATCTAGTCCACATTCTTGTGAAGGACATTATAGGGTGCCATTGTCTTAGGACCCAGGTCTTTAGAGATGTCCCCCGGTGTGTCTTCAAATTCCTCCTCCAAACTAAGGGTGATCTCCTTCCCCTTGTTTGTCTTTTGTTTCTTGGGAGGGGGCTCATTAGGATTTTTTTCTCCACGATCAAGAGCCTTCAATGTCCTTCCTTCAATCTCAATAGGCCCTAGTTAAGAAATGGGAGCTGGTGCAAGCAAAGACTCCTCTATAACCACTGAGGAGGAAGGATGAGTGACTTAGGTAAGAGCCAGGGTAGCAGTAGGCCTTGATCTAACTAAAGGCGGTGGCATAATGAGGTTAAGTCTCCCCATGTCTCTATGCTCACCAAAGTCTGCTGGAGTAATCTCTCTAACACCACGAGCTCCAGTGTCTTGTGAGTTGTTAAGGAGTTTGGTACCAAGGGCAGGAGAGAACACGTGTACCTGCAAATGCTCTTAGTCAAACTTTAGATCATTCTGAAAGTCTTCAGAGGCAGCAAATTAGTTGAGCACTTCAATTTCCTCTGTGCTTAGCTCCGGCCTCTCCTTTCTAGCTTCATCTATAAAAAAAAGGGTCAAACTTGAAATAAAGTAAATGAAAAAGTTATCTTGTGTTCTTTTAACTCGCTTACTAGGGTTGGAAACAAATGCAAAATTTTGAAGATGATGTAAGGACGGGCAAGAAACATAAAACCAACGGGTTTTATAATGACCTACATTGGATTTCCCCTTGGCGTCTCATCAAGGTAAAATTTTCTTGAATTTGGAAGGATGAGCTGAAAGGTAGTAAATTCCTTCTCGTTGTCCAATGCTTTTAATACTATACAGATAGCAAAGGACTTTAGCTGAAGGGGTTGGAAGACCATTTTCCAAATAGATGAGCGTTAGGGATATCAAACTGGAATATGCATTGGGAGTTAGTTGAACAGGGGAGAATTTTAATTCATTCAAAAAATTAATTACAAAAGCAGGAACTGGAAACCTAAGTCCAACACTTAAGTGTTAGATACTGATCGCTATGAACTTGTGAGAAAGGTGAGCAGCATGATCACTATGAGATGGTGCTAAAACATGACAACCTTTGGGAAAGAAGTATGCCTCAACTGTCTCTCCAAGCTCTCTTAGTTTGACACTCAACGGATGATGTATGAAGGGAGAGCTCACTGTGAACCCTTCTGAACCAGAACGAGTTGTGAACTCACCTATGGCCTCGCTACTCTAAAAGGTCGCGCCCCTATAACATGGAGCAACCCCTCACTCTCCTCAAAAGACTCAGTATCTTCATTAACTATTAGGTGACAACAGCATCTACGAGGTAGAGGCATCTACAAAAGAGAGAAAAAGATATAATTAAGTCACTGAAAGTAGACCCTCTTTAAACACTGAAGTTGATCCTAACAGAGACCTTCCTAGGTGGCAAATTGTACATGCCTCAAGTCACCAAGACCTAAACTCGAAACACATGAGGGACTCAATTATTAGGCTGCTAAAGCCCAGAAAGCTAATTGGAGACTCACCACTATCAAAAACCTTAGCATCTACCGATAGGCAAGTTAAACAAACCAAATGCAATGGAAGAAGATGCATAAAGACTCAACCAGCATCTCAAGTTCAATCAGCAACAAATAGGCAAGCTCACAAGAGCCTAAGAATAAAAACTCAGAAACCACAAAGTTAGAGAGAAAACTTACCATGCTAAAACAAGATGGTGAGATCTGAAACATTAGCAAACTGGCTTCCGATGGTCAGAACTTGGGTCACACGTCTGATAAACAGAGACGATGCCGAAAGCAGTGGATGGCAACGAATGGTTGCAGAATGGGCAAAAAAAATAAGAACAAAGAGTTTGAGCATCGGATTTCAAATGAATACTGGAATATGGAGAAATTTCTCGATTTAATTGTGCACGATTTGACCATCGGATTTAAAAAACTCTTCTAATACCCACAATTGGATAGCTCAGCGCATGTCAACATCGAAATCCTTATTCGAAACATTTACTGAAGACAATAATTATTTCACTACTCACAAAAATCAAAGAATCATAGATAAAAACAAGAAGTATCTTAAATGACTTACCAAATTACGGATTGAAACCTGCGAGCTATAGTTCTCCAGCTACTCTGTAACCTAATTTGAATGAAAAATGCAACTCTCATGCAACCTCGTAGCTCTCACCACAACCTCATGCCAGTTTGAATGCACCTAATTGCTCACTATATACTCATCTCGGCCTGGGCGCACCTAATCACCTATCAAGCATATAATCTCGCCAGTTTGGGTGCACCTAATCACCCACTGCAACCTCGTACTACTACCTAATCACTCACTGTGCACTCATTTCAGCTTGGGCACACCTAATTGCCCATTGAGTACGTAATCTCGCTAATTCAGGCACACCTAATTGTCCACTGTGACCTTGTGCCAGTTCGAGTGCACCTAATCACTCACTGTGCACTCATCTTGGCCTAGGCACACCAAGTCACCCACTGAGCTGTTGGGTTTCGGGCAGCATGCACAGCGGAAATTTAAAATTTTTTGAAACGCAACCACGGATCCATGTGCATAATATAAACCAGATGGTTTGGAAAGTTACCTTTTCGCATTGCATTTATTACAGAATGCAGCAACATAGGTCACGGCCCTCTTGGTGTTGCGATTTTGATCCAGAAAATAGCAACACGTCTGGTCACTCTTCGCTCTCCTATGATGCTGCGGCTTGATGCAATGTTTCAGGTTGATCCAATGAAACACGAACAAAGACTGCGCCTTGATGTAGAATCACGAATACAAAACAATAGATCTGTGTCTGTACAATATCCACACGTGAGTGAAACAAAACTCCGATTGGATGGAACTGCCTTACCACTACATTTTTGCTAGAAAACGTCTCTCTCTATTT